>VXBH01005995.1:147452-172090 GCA_013400035.1 Rynchops niger | reverse complement strand
AACAGCAGAACTTTCATCATGGTTCCTTGTTCCTAGTTCCCATATGGTTTATAGACTTATGCCCTCTTGCTTTCTGCAGCATGTGTATTTTTCTACAGTGTGCAAGAATATCTCACCTAGGAGTTTGCTACTTTTGTGGCTTTTCTTCCTTCTCTCTCAGTAAAGTGCAAATTAACGCAGACCAGCGCTACATGTTATAAAGGAATTGATTTGAGAACATGAACGAGAAGTACTTCCCTGGACAGCCAGTTGTTTACCTTTGTTTGTACAACTTGCATTTACAATTATATTGCCTATCCAAATGGGACACATTGTCCCAAAATTGCTGATCACAACAATATTCAAATCATACAAAATCTCTTCTAAAATTAATTTTCATTCTACCCTTATATGAGTCTATTTAGCTTTTGGCAGAACTAATTTAGAAAAGGTATTTCATTTTAGAGAAATCACACCAGGGTTGTTTAGATGGAGGTAATTTAATGAAAATGATCATAATAATTATGAAATGACCTTTTGCTATTTATTGGAACATGAATTTTATGAGTGTTTCCCCAAGAAAAAAAGTACCAGGTGGCACAGAAGAAGGGTAAAAGAATATATTAAGGACTCATTTAAATTTCTGCTCCTTTTAGTATTCATATTCTTCAAATTTTATATTCTGGTTCAGCTTTAAACTTTCTTCTGCCTGCTATGCCTCACTGCTACATGTAACAGACTCTTGGAGACCACTCCAGAAATACAATTGACTGCAACTGTATCACCTGCCAGGGAGCTACTAAATCTGGTAGCTCATAGAGGTAAAGCCACAGCCCCGTGACCCCAGGTCCAGACAGCAGCAAGGCCGGGTGTGTAATTCCAATAGACACACACATGTATAAACCACATGGAATCCATAAAGATCATCATGGAGAGAAAAAACGAGTACTCACCCAAGCACAAACGGCACCCATAGCCTCATCCTGTTCCATGCTCTGGCTGATCAAGGTGAAGGTCAGTTAGTGGGAAATACATACTTAAATAGACTACCGATCCTTCCAGTAGCTGGCCTTGGACATTCAGTCTATCCAAAACCAAGCCCTGGATGCTTGGACTGCCTGGATGTCGGCATTTGGGTGTATGAGCCCTCAAAGCCTACAGACACACTCCAGTTGCTGGACATACTTGCAAGCATATGCACACACAATGGATCCCTCCAGTAACGGCCTTAGACACTCAACCTGCTCAATATCTGTCCCTGGATCCCCTAGTGCCCTTACACCCAGATACACACATGCAGGTGGGCTCAGATGACCCTCAAACCCCATGGTGTCCCCAGTAGATGACTTGGATGCCCTCATCCCTCCAGCAGCCAATTGGCTAGCCTCGTATTTCCCCAGTATTTGGTCCAGACTTCTGCCCATCCCAATACTTGGCTTCTAAGCCATGTGTCTCCATCACTAGCTAGTCTGGCTTCATATTCAGTAGTCCTCACGCCCAGAAACACTTCCACATTCTGGTCTCTCCAATGGCTGGCACCATAGACACACAGACACTCTAACCCATGGTTTGTGGCTGCTGCACTGAGTTGCACAGACAAATATGCACAGGGTATTTCCTCACACAGGAAAATGGAGTTTAATGAGGATTCAGGATAGATTGCATTAATCAAGCATTGGACATGGGCAGAGAGCATACTGACCATCCACTTTTTACATGTGACTGGCCCCTTTTATGCCCTTATCCCTCTATTTTCCCATGGTTGTTCCTCCTCCAGCCACCTCAATCCCTCCCTTTCCTTGCCTTTGTTCCTTCCCCTAACCATGTCATGATAACTTTTGTACCATCTCAGAATGCTTTTCCCCTACATCCCTTCCTGAGTCCCATACCCTGAAACAGTAAACCCCCTATCAGTCTGTAAGGCGATCCAGGACGCTCTCCCATTAACTAATGGTGATGGGTCTCACCTCCAGATCATGGGTCACAGGCTGTCATGGGACAACCCTGGCAGCAGCTGAGACTCAGTTATTGAGGTTCCTCTGCATTTGAGGAAATGAGCCTTTTTTTCTCATAATCAAACACCATCTACTTTGTAGAAAATCCTTCAGTTGTCAGTGGGTGATGCTGCCACATTGGAAAGGCTCCTTTACCACTGCTAAATTGTAGCATGACTGAGACACCGTCCCCACAGGCGAGGAAGGCTCTGCCTTAAAAGTAGCATAAGCGTGGCCTAAATCTCTCTGTCTCAGAATGAGGAGAGACTTGAGCTTTTATCTTTCCCATTCTTAATTATTTCTGCTAGCCATTAAGCTGTAGGCACATATGCTAGCCTGAGTGTGTTTTAGAATAAAATGGCCATAAATTACTTTGCAAGCAGTCGATTTTTGAAAGATATGTTTTAGATATGCTTTGTGCATAACAAGGGGATTGGGCTATTGTTGCAGTCGAGGCAAAAGGGACAAGTAGCTTTGGAACCCCGTTGTACACAGGCAGGAGTGGTGTGACCACTGAGAGTTTCACCTGAAAGCAGAGTTCTAGATACACAGATTTTAGATACAACATTTTAGAGAAAATGGAGGCATCTGGTAGGTTTAAATGCCTCCAGTGCAATAAGTGGAGTTCATTTTAGATTACTGCCTTGGTGTCTTCTGCTTCTCTTCTGCTATGATAGACCACAATTTTTTGTGTAAACATCAGAAAGGTGACATTCTCCAATGATGTTTATAAAGTGCCATGCCTGAGAAGACTCTTCAGAACAACTCTTGACATTTTCCCACTTTCCATGCAAGCAAGACAAGAGGAAAATAGAAGTGCATTGTCTACTGGTGAAAAGGATTACAGCAATAACAAAAATTACGGCTGGGAATTGGGAAGTGGAATTAACAGAGCAAAACTGGAACAGTCATCCTAACAATGAGTCATAGGTGGCAAGGTGACTGGGAAGATTCTGTCCTTTCAGGAGGGAAATTAAAACATCAAATGTTACGGCAACTGTGAAGAGGTAGGGATTCATGTCTTTACTGGGAATTTGAGAGCATGTCTAGTTCTGGTAATTTAATAATGCACATTTTTCTCAACTATTAGGGTATTCTTACTGGCTCACCATGAAAGTTTTTGTTTCACTAGCTAAGGTGAAACAATATTGGGGTCTCAATGATCCGTTATGTGTGTGTGTGAAATTAAACATTGAACAAAAACAACTTTCAGGGTAATATTTACAAATTAGCTGATTTCATCTGGTTTATTCTTGTGATTTAAGAATCCATTTCAGAAACTGAGGGACAGTGGAAGTTTGATGTACTCCTAGTGCAATGCCACACTGAATGTGCACATCTGGGAAGCCTGGATGATGGCAATCACCACCTTATGAGGTGCTGAAGCTTCACATCTGCCTTGTAGCAGTGTACCCTAAACTATCCAAACTTCAGGGTATACATTGATCCTTTTGGGACCAGTTAAAGAGACACAGTTGGCTGGTAGTCCTTATTGACTTCTATGACTTGGATGGAGCTTGTCTGACAAAAGATTAGAAGGATATCAAGGCTGAAGAACAAAGTCCAAACACAATTTCTTATCTCGCTCCATTTGATCCCAAATACTTACTATTATCTTCAAAAATTTTCAGTCAATCAAGTATCTCTATTGTCTTAGAGTAGATGCCAAAAATGTAAGAGTGAGGCTGAAAGGTTAATGCCAAGGAAGACAAAACATGTGGTTTGAATTACTCAGGTCAGTGACATTATTTTTGATAAATTATTGTAGATTGTGGAAAGTACAAAAATCGGAATAAAAGCAATTGTATCAGATAAGGACTATGCAGAAATGTTGCAGACTCCTTCAGTGCCATGAGCACACAGTAAATAGCTAGCAGTCATTTTTATCTTGAAGAAATACAGAATTAATTTCTGATGATCTATTTCTCTAAGTAAAATAATTAGCATGAAAGTAGGTTACACTGACTACTGCATGTTAAAATGATTTAATTAAAAGTTTTATGGGTATTCAGTTTGATTTTAGTGTCACAACATTATAAATCAGGCACAACTCTATTAACACTGATAGATTGGCACTGGTTTAAATTGGCATGATGAGAGGGGACAGAAATGTAAAGGCTTAGAGGAAAAGTAGTCATGTTCTTAACTGACACAAATCTGGAGTCCCTTTTATTGGGGTCACTCTGTATGGATTTACACCAGTAGGGAACTACAATTACAGTTTGGAAATAGGACCAAATATGGAATAAAATAGTACCCCAGGAAAAGGGCTACATACTGTCCATCTGGAGATACAAGAAACATCTCAGGGTTTGGTTTTGTGTGTGGTTTTTTTCTGCCTGTACAAATAAAAAGAATTTGGGTCAGTTACATGCAAAATTAATCACTTGTCTAGGCTGGGTTCATCAGACCTGGAATGTCCATCTGAACCAGTCACTTCAACCTGTGCTCTCCATAATATTGAAGTACTCACTCTAGACAATCTGTAGTATCTCTACAGAATCAAACTGAAGTGGTGGGATCAAGTGCTAAAAGTTTAATTCTTGGGTTTTTTTAAACCTTTAATCAGACTACTAAACCAAACATTTATGAAAGGAATAATCTATCTGTAATAACTCTTGCTCCACAATAAAGTCCCAACAAGCTATTTTAAAATTACATTGTGCTGGGGATATCACTCACATAAGCCCCTCCCCATCTTCACAGACCAACACTAATAAATCTTACTCCCCTTCTTCCTGCACACAGCCCTTGCTGGCTCCTAATGAGCTCCTAACCATGCTTTTTCCTCCATCCCCTACTCTCCAAGCCTTTCACCAGTTTTGGGGGCCAAGTGGTACAGCCAAGGCAGTTTTATGGATCAGGCATAAAAAGGAGAAGCCAGATCTTCCTGTGATCTTCTTGTGACTCAACAATAGATCTAATATGTAGATCTACTGTGTGGAGGAAGTAGCCATCTGCAAGGCCAATGCTTAAAGGCAAAGCAAATATGAAGAGCTATAAGTGCGGCGCTTGCAGACGGTGGTATTCTGTTGTCTGGTGCAATGAATAAGAGATGAATAGGGGAAAAAAACAATCGCCAGAACTAAAATATGTTTGTCTACATGTTCAAAATTTTGAAAGGTATTTCTGTTAAAATGGGCTAATCATTGCACAACTACAATAATATTTAGAATCTCAGAGCAGTTATTACTACCTACATGTGCATGAGATGACAAGTTGCTCGTGTCTTGTAAGGCATGATCTAAAGGTTAGATTCAAAGTTTATAAAATACAGAATGAAACCAGATATATTTGCATGAGAAGCTTTTGCAAGATAAGTAGAAAGACAGGAAAAAGTGGTTTAAGAGTTTCCTGTGAACTGAGAGATTGTTTAATTCTTCTATTACTTGAAATAGAAATGTTCAGCACAGTTTCTGAATTCAGAGTAGCTGTTACAACCACAGAGAGAGACCCACCTAAGAGGTGTTGAGCAGAAAAAGGAAATGGCATGAAATAGACATAAGTGGGAGCGAGGAGCAATGTGAGGCATGGCCAACAGGAACAGCTGGAGGAACCTGAAAAGCTTATGGAAACAAATAACGCCAACAGATCTGTACAACTGAATTTCTTACCATTCAGCAAGTTTTAAAATCCTAAACTGTGAGTTCAGTTTGCTGCAAGAAGTAGGAAATAATCTTCTGACGACAGGGTGTGAGGGCTAGAACCTGTATTTTAAATAGGGATCCAATCCCTGCTGCTGCTTTCCCAACAGAGAGACCACACAGGGGACCATTGGATGAGGGCGGTGTCTTTAGCTCTAGCAGAGCCTTCCTTTACAACTGCAGAAGGAGTCTGAACACCCAACCCGGTTGTGTTTTGCTAGGTCAGTGGGAGTTCCTCAGTGGGAAGCTTGGCAGCAGCCCAAGGGTTAATATAATCCTTCCGGGTCCTTGCTGGAGTGACAAGTCTATAGTGCAGGTTCTAGCCAGCGGTGAAAAGGATGTAGTAGTGTAGGCTGATAGAGAGCTCTGCAAGGATTATATTGGCTACACAGCTCCATTCCCACATCCTGTAAGTGAGGGTGTTTCATTGTTTCAAAAATGATGCTGTCTTTTCTCTGACAGTGCTGACTCCAGAAATCTGGCTTTAATGCGAAGCAATTTCCAAGTTTGTTTCTATCGTGGGGCAGCTGGGAGAAATCAGGAGGTAGCTTATCCCTAATGGGCTTTTTTCTCTCCATGTTGACTGTCCAGCAGAATGGAAATGTTTCATTTGACACACTACCAACACATGGCCTAAGGAGCCAAGAGTCGTGACATCCTCTCTAATATGCTTTTAAGCTACTTTTCCCTCAAATGGGCAGATGAGCTGAGTAGCTATAGAGCAAACCTTCAATTCCTAAGAAAAATGACCACTGGTCAGGATTCCCTGCTGTGTGGTGTATTATTGCCTCAGACTCTGAGGACTTCTGGGAGACAGAGGTAATTATAGCTTACATCCATTTGGCCACGTTGGCTTAGGCAGAACTGTGGATCCCTTGGGCTGTCTAATGACATTCTCTTTCTTTTTTGCTCTGGGCAGTACCATGGCAACAGTTATAGTCAGCTGCCTGTAAAGATGACCATAAGGAGGTAAATGCACAACTCTAGCCTTTTTTGCTCCAGTATGCATATATATGCAAAGCGTGAAAAGTGACAGTCCCACTGCATTTTGATTATGACACACCTGATAAGACTGGTGACGCTGACAATATAGATCATGGCTCATTACATACAATTAGACAACAGATAGACTTTATAAGCAGTTGTATTCAATTTTTGACTAAGTTTCCGGAAACCTCTCTTGTATTTTTGATATCAGCAATGAGACAAAAACCATATCAGACAGAGCTACATGTCTTTTCTTTAAGGTTGCTGTCATTGTAACTTCTGGGAAAACTTTCTAGTGCCAGGTACTCAGAAGCATGCCATTCTTAGGTTCCTAATATCTAGTACTAACTTTAGAGCAGAAACTGATGGATTGTCACATCTTTCTCTGATCAGAACAATTAGGCTGTAAGTTTGATGAGGAATAACAAATGTCTTGTATCCTCTGGCCCCTTGTCTTTCTGTTCTAAAACATGGAATTATTGGTAATCAGACTTGTTTGGATTGTCCAAAGATTCTATTTTCTACTGATTAAATTGCTTAGAGGGATTAATTTGAGGTTTCAGTTAGTTAATTGGGTAGTCATTGCCTAACAATTTTTGTATCACCATCTATTAGATTTGCAGGAATTAGTCTTTCTGAGGAAACACAAACATATTTGTTCTGTGACAATTTTTTCTAAGTCAGGTTGGGTGGTTGAAATACGCGATGAAGAAGAGACCACATGGGGCTGTTTTTATTTCTTTAAATATGTAAAGTATCACTATGGATAAACATAGAAAAACTTCTGTTAAGCAAATATTCCAGACATAAATGAAGCCTGCTTGCCTCAGTGATGCTAAGAAAACATTGGTTTAAGCAGTAACTGATGTAGGAAAGAGTCTATTAACACTAGAGCAGATTCAGTCACCACGTCATTTTGCAAAAAGAAATAAGAATGAAATGGAGATATGCTGTTTTGTACTTACTAAAAATCTGGGTCTGAGTTTCCTACACAGCAAATATCTACGAAACAAATATCAACAGTTATAAATGGGCATTTCTATCGGTCATTTAGACTTCACTGGAATTTTCCGTAGGTGAACTAGAATAAGATATTGCAAAGGAGTCCAAAAGAAAGCTGCAATCATGGTAATAGAAACTGATAGACTCAGATGAGCATATTTACTCTTCACAAACATTCATTAGTTCTGTGCTGTAAAATAATAAACATCAAACTTTCTAATGGCCCGTAGCCTGAGTCAGTTCCAAGACTGAAGTAAAATAAAAATCCTGAACGGATCAANCAGACATCTTTTTTGGTAGAGGCAGAGTTATATGGAACTATTTCTATACCAAAAAAATGGTTTTGTAAAGGTAAATTTCAAGACGCAGGCTGGATTTTTCTCTTCCAAAGCTCACCCTCAAGAATAGCCTACAGCCTTGTGATCATAGCATTTAACTGTGAGGCAAAATTGAGTCAAATTTTGAGTGAAACAAGGTAAAATTGTGTTCCCTGAATTCAGAGGTGATTGAACCAACATGGCCCTGAACACTGAAACAGTAACGTCTTCTTTTCCCATGGGTATGTTCTGCTTTTTAGTGGATATGGGGGATTAAAAGGTAAAAACATTTGACTAAACACAAATGCCTATGTAGATACAATGTTAATTTTTGACCCTGGGCTCTCTTCATTGAACATCTAATCAATACCATCAGCGAAGCCTATTACACAATTCACTTTACCATACACATCTAAAAAGGCATGATGAATCACTCTGGAAGCATTCATTTCTTTCTGCTGACTCTGAGTTTCACAGGTGGAACAGCTGAGCTATCAACTGCAGATGTCTAAAGCTAAATGAGATGGGCCTTACCCACAACATTTAAATCTCATAATTTACTTTATCAATGAGCTTTCCTCACTAGATCTATACATGATGGGCATTCATATAGCACGTTACAGTCTCCAACTACCACGTCCAAAAATGTCTAGAATTTGAACAAGAATAAGGTTGCCAGAAGGAATTAAGCAGTTCATGAACATTTGCTGGGAATTACTGAAGACAACAAGTCTCAGGGATAAGTGAGAACCTTAATTCTGACTCCACTTAGGGTAAGCTTGGAGAAAAGCAGAGCTTTCCTCACTGATGCCTGGAATTAGCTTGCACTAACATGGAACCTAGGAAGCAAACAGGGTGTTACCGTGAGCCAGTTCCCAATACGGATTTGTAACCTCATAGTCCATTTGATGTCATCTGCTTGCTCTGTGGTGAAGGTAATCATACAGTTTTTCTTGAAATGACCCATTTGGTCCGTTCAAGTCATATGCAGTTCACTATCTCATAATAATAACTAAATTATTTGAATCTTGGGCTTGTAGTCCACAAAGAAGTTTGTCAGATAAATTGTGATAATGAAATGATTTCTCTGCAGGGGCCAGTTTCTATGAATACAGATGGGTGGCAATTATCAGACAAACCAAACTAGAGTTTACCTATTTGGTAATAAAAATGACTGGAAAAAAAATCCTATGTTACTAGCAAGTTCTATCTTTATGTTAATCAGGCTGTCAGCTGTGTCAGATATTTTAAGCTTTGTTGTTTTAAGTTGCACTTTCTTTCTAAGCAATGTAATGTCCCCATGCCAGACTTAACAGAAAGGAGCAGAAAGAAGTGAGTTCCTCTGCTTACACTTCTGAGCTGGTCAGACATGAACCAGCTCTATTCTGGAAACTGGAAATCTACATCATCATGTAGTTAGTTTAACATACTCGCTTGATCATGGAGTTTCACTAGCTTGGGCATAGAAGCAAACCACCAAAGTCTAGAAGGCAAAGCAGATTGTTTCTTAAGAGTAGGCAGTCAGTAAAATGCTCAGGACCCCATTAATCAGCTTTGCTTATGGGAAGGCAAAACCAGGTGAATGCCATTGGCAGGGTACATATCAGATGGAGCAGCAATCATTCCCAACAACGAGCCGTTACTCATAGCTGTCCCAACTTTGAGCCAGTGTTTGAATGCACACTATTTCAGCCAAGCTAATTAAGATGCCACATTCAGTCTTTGCTGTGAGGTTACCAAGATCAGTTGTAAGCCATCTGTGTTGGACAGCATGCTTCTGGCTTAAGTCTTGCTTGCTGCCACTTTTGTAGAAAAATCTGCTACAAAAAGAATCACTTTTTCTTATTCAATCTTTGCAATAATAGCTTGTGTTTCAAGACTCCAACAGATCTCTATGAAAGAGCAAGAGGAGAGACTATATGCATCACTATTTACAAGTTTTAGTGAAGAATCCAGCTTGAATATCTTGACTTTATGGGTGCCCTCAGAGATCAGAAGTGTGTATGCATATATGATTAAAGACACATGTTCTTCTGGCTAAATTGAACCTTCCCAACCATTTATCCTGCTTTATAGTGGGATGTGTGATGGAATGGAAACGTTTATGAAAGTCTTTGGTGCATTTTTTATGAAGGTGGTATCCTTCTTAAGGTAGCAGGTAATATAAAAATAGAATTAAAGCAGTGAGTCAGGATTATGGTGTTTGTAGTATGTCAAGTGTCACAGGACAAACTACTGTAAGCTGAGAAAAAATGATGTGAAACTCCTTAGGAGTCCTGGACTACTACTTTAAGGATAGAGGTTCCTCTCTCCACAGAAACAGGGCCAAGAAATTTTGCTTTTTAGAAGCATCTGTCTTTTTGTCCAATTGTCTGTATTTGAGATGAATGTGAGATTCAGAGTTTTCTCACAGATTTGTCATGCTGTATCATTCCAAGTACTAACTGTAAGCAGGAGCATGACATTTTCATTATTTTTTTCTTGGACCCAGGAGGGAAAAGTTCTACATACAAAATGGCTATGATATTTGTTTTGATCAGGAAACTTTATAATGTAACCAAACTAAAATCAAAGCAGAGCTGTTCTTTTACACCTTTAATATTTCAAGGAAGGTTAAAAGCCATCACATAGTCACAAAGCCCATGAGAAGACAAACAGAAGAAGTCAGACAGACAGAAAAAAAGTATGATGGGAAACATCATGAGAAGTTGCAGAACTCTCATATCTTGTGGCTAGAAAGAAAGATGCTGAGAAATTGATGGATACAACATTGGATTTTGGATTCAAAGTTTTGGTGCTTAGAAGGAATTTCAAAGCAAGCAACCTAAGGAAATTTTTAACAGGTGGCGAACATCTGAAAACTTCACAGGAATAATGGAATTACCTATAAGCTGTTACCTGTGGAGCTGACTAATAACAGCAGCATAAGGTTGGATCCAACAAGAAGACATTTTACAAGAACTTTTCTTTTCCTCCCGTGGAATTTGTTGATGAATTACTTTCGCTCTGGTGGTCAGGGATACAGTGCTGTTTATGTTTTATAACAACAATATCAGAGATCCAGAAAGAGTCAAATATTTCAGCCTGTCTCTAAACTGAAGACGGAGTCCCAGAGATTCCTTTTAACAAAGGTAGGTGTCCTTACATCTTTCGAATCTAAACTAAGGGATCTTTTGAATGAAGCAGTTAACCTGTTATCTTTAAAGAAACGCCTTCTTAAAAGCCTATGATTCCAATTCTAAACAGAAGGCAGGATCAGGAACAGTCATCCCACTTACTTCCCAAATAGTATTGGGAAACAAACTTTTTGGGTACAAGTTGTGTCATCCAACCAATGGCAGATCCTTAGTAGGGAGTTAGAGACACCACTATGGCATCTCTGGTGGGTCCCTTCTAACTATCATGTCTGAGCTACAAGGCTTTGCATGTATGCCTAGTGTAGAGTTCTAAAATAGGTCAAGCAAAGCATGGCCTAAAAGTGTCCGTTTCTTTCCATAAGCTATGAAGTCAACATAACTAGTCTTGGTGGAGATGGAATGTCTAAAGGCAGGAGAAAGGAATCCTGCCCCTTAAATGTCTCAGTCCTAAAATTTCTTATTTTTCCTTGAGAGTTGTTGAGAGTGTGTTGAGCTACTGTATTTTAGATTATCTGTACTCTATCTAAAATGGGGCAAGGACTGTTCTCCTTCAGCATGCTGGCACAGCATGTCTCACAGCTGGGCACCAGGCCTCATTCAAACTGCTGCTTGAAAAGAAAACCAATGGCTTGTGCTAATTAATGTGAACAAATCTAGGGATTGCTTCCAATACATGGTCAAAACAACACCAGAAACCATAACAACAATTCAATTTCATGGATAGCCAAAGCTGCCAGCATTTGGACTCGTTGCTGGCTCTGGATAGTTTGCTAGGCAGAAACTGTGACATCTTATTTAAAAACCTATTGGATGTTTCTGATCCTATAACCAATAAAAAACAAAGGAAGATCAATAAATCATAAGGCATTGAATCAAGCTCTGTGCTTTTATCTCAAAATACTATCAGTTACAGAAATCCAGACTGGAAATCACAAAAGCCTGGGTGGAAGAGGGGTGGGGATGGGGTGGGAGACAAGAGCAAAGCAAAAAAACCAAAATTACTTCTAAATAGCTTAATGGTGGAAAAGTGATATTGCAGCTTTCTCCATCTTTATTTGGTGCAGCTACCAGAACAGTCATAGATGTTAAGAGGCATGTTTATTCAAGTACCAGATTGTTTAATGACAAAAAAAAACCCTACAATGGTTCCAACCTGCAATTAAACACTGATCTTTCTCCAGAAAGGACAACTTTCTAAAGGAAGTGCTGCTGAATGTAACCATTTCATCCATCATCACAAAAAAAAAAAAAACAAAAAAAAAAACCCCACACACAACCAAACAAACAAACAAAAAAAAACAACCACAACCCAAAAAACCCAAGGATGGATCCAGGCTCAGCATGTTCTGTAACAACATAATTGACATAACCCTGAAGGAAAAGTATTTGTCAGACACTGTCAGCTCCAGCAGCTGCATAGTCTCAATTTTCTCAAAATTATAAGGTTGGGTTTAAGTACTTTTTGTAACAGAGTGAAAAAAGTAACAAGTAGAAAAAAAAGTTTCTTATCAGGAATAAAAGATCCAGTCAAACCTCCACCATTAACGTCACAATGATGATGATTTACAGGAGGCATCTAAATTTGATTTGAACTCCACTGTGCAAGTGCTGCAAACCTGCAGTAAGACATTTTTCTTCCAGCAGTAGTTTTCAGCCTAAAGACACTTAGTTGAGGCAAGATTGTAGATAAAAAGTGTACTGTTCACAGTCAGGACAACAGTAAACAGCTTTAAATAGTTAATAGCTACTGTTTCAGCGAGGCAGCCAGATGCAGCTTGTAGACCCTGATCTTGTTTTATCAAGGGACTGAGCAGCCGTGGTTGCACATGAGTAACACGGCACAGAGTGGAGGGTTTGATATCCACATCTCAAAATAGAAATGGTAATGAAGGCTTTCTTCTGAGCAATGTTTCTCACCCTCTTCATTGGTGCTTTCTACAAAATTACACCTTAGGAGAACAAGTCAAGACAGCTGCCTCTATTTTTTATTTAAATAGTTTGTTTATTCAGGTAAGGGAATCCAATTACTGTATTTCAGGTGTTCTGATAGTTTTACTTAGTTTTTATTGAACAAAAATTGAAGTTTCAGCGGAAGTTGAGATAAAAAAGTCAACACTATTACCAGCGTGGACATGTTTTAGTTACTTTGGGATGTCTGAGTATAATATTTGTCTCTCTTTTTTTTCTTAGGGCAGCATTTAGGATATCGCCTAACAGATAAAGGCTAAACCAGTTGCCTAGAATCAAGGCAGGGAGACATTCACCTACATTTTTGTTTAAGACTTCTTGCCCGGAATCAATCACCCTCTGGACTTCTCCATTAAAACTGCAGGGAGCCTCAGTAGCCAGCTTAGAATGGAAACCTAGATTCTAAGTGACCAAATGAGACATAAGCTCTTGGAGTAAAAGTTACCTTTTCCCTTGATCCTGGCATAACAGAAGTTCAACTTAATTACTGCTTTTTTAAGGAATGCTCTTGTATTTTTGCCCTCATGGCCCCACCAATTGCAAAGGAGAGTAATGGTCTTCAAACCCCTGTGGTACAAACTTGCCACCAGGACTCCTATAGAAGAAAACAGCTCTTGTCTTCTGCATGGAGGGGATTAGAAAACCTACAAGTTGCAGAGCAAAAATAATGGGGAATAGTCCATTTTCCCAAACTGCATCACTTCTTTGCATGAGAACTCAGACCTGGAGGCACAAGGACAGCAGTGAAAGTTTCTCCAGCCCATGCAACTTTCTGAAAAAAGAAGGGAGTAGTTGCAACCAGGAAAACTCCTCCTGATGCCATGAACTCGCAACTAGGTAAGCTCAATAGGTTTCTTTACATTCCCTGTCTCTGAAGTGGGACAGTTATACCATGTCAGTGCAGTGTCTAAAATTCATAACCCAGGGCAATTTAATAAGTACATGTGAGTTAGTACATGGTTAGTACGAAGTAAGTATGGGACAGTGGCTAGTCTGAAAGTTATTCTGTGCAAGCTACCTGGGATCAAGTCCTTAAGAGCATATACAGTGCTTCGTCATACAGTATTGTAAGACCCAAGTAATCAAAATGCTTAAATCTCATTTCCCAAATACATTTNACAAAACCACAAAACCAAACAAACCAGGATTAAGAGCTTTATTTCTAATAAATTCCATGTAAATATTTTGCTATCATATCTTTTGCAAATCTACTTACCTTTTGAGAAACTGCTTCATAATTGGACTGTGGTCCCTAAATAAGTGGATAGCTGAGTCGGAGAAACACAGTAGGTCGAACATTGCTTAAAAGAACTTAACAAATCCAGGCTTGGCCTCATTGGTTTCAGCCAACTGTAAAATAGAGACTGTATTATGTCCCTATCGCAAAAAAAAGACTGAATTGCTCAGATCTCTCAATAATGGAGTCAGAATTAGACAAGAGGAACTGACTATGTTGATAAACTATATGAAGATTGTACGGATATTCCAGCATGTCCCTACAGGTCCATTTAAGCAATGCAAATATTATATTTTCCTAGTGTTACTCAGTAAATAGAAAAATCATTCTACCAAGATCAAATGGAGTTTAGATTACTTTGATAAATGCCAATATCAGTCTCAATATTAAAATGAAAGACAAAACAGAATAGAAAAAGGACATGCAAGCAACTTCTGCTTTGCAACACTGAAAAGTTCAGGAAAGGAATAAAGAACCAAATCTTGTTTAAAAAGCCAGGCCTGAAGGTCTGACAACTTATGTTTCCTCACTTTTGCAAAGCAAAGTGGATCTGAAACAGAAGTAACACATTTTAGGCCTAACAGATGCTGAGAAGAGTGCAATTGTGCAGCCTATGTACAATTTAACTATGCTAACTACTTGCTTCAAAAGAAAACAATGTTTGACACCTGTGGGGGTGTAGTAATATAAGAAACTCTTGAGGCTGTTGGCTCCAGTGGAGGGATCAGGGAACAGCATAGATAGCAATTAGCTAAGTCCTGCAAGAACAAGAACCACACTCAGACTTCTGAGCCTTTTGCACTGTCAAGTTCATTCAATTCATCTTCACCAACAGCAGCCTCCCCTGGGACAGTCGGTAGGTTCACTTACAGTACCAAAAAGATCCAACAACATAAAAAGATTTCTGTCAACTTCCAGAAGAAAAAAAAAAATAATAATAACTGTACTGTAATAATGCCAGTAGTTTTATCAGCTGTATTTAAAAGCCTTGGTTTATAGGTGAGACTGAAACTCCAACATTCCTTACTGAAGTGGTAATGGAAACCAGTAACATCTTTCCCAAAAACGTTTTTAGACCATATCAGCTTCTACATGTCTCAGTCAACATCCAACCTACAGATTAAGTTATACAGAAAACATAAAAGTTGGAGCACATCTTTTAGGTCAACAGTTATTACAAACCTCACTCAGAAACCTGCAATAATACACTGCCACTTCTCAAACATCGCTAAAACTGCTTAGTGAACACTCTTAAATCTTACTGTAGTCTTACAGATAAGAATAAAATGTCAGTGAAGAACAAAGACTCAAACCCACCCTTTACAGCATAAATAAAAGAACATCCCTGTGAGATCAGTTGTTATTTATGAGGAGAAGTGGGTATTATTGCAGCTGTAGATAGTTTAAGAGACAGAATCATGATAATTAGCTCCATTTCTTCATTGACTCCTTTGTTTCATTAGCTCCACTGTTTATGGAGAAAATTATTTTAGGCAAACAGGAAGACTACCTTGAAAGACATAGAGAGTCAAAAAGGTTATTAAAAGAAGAAACAAACTTCTTATTCAGGATTTAGCCTCATGGCCAAACAGAGGTGTCCTTTAAAGTAAAAAGCGGAGCAACCATAAGTTTCAGGGCTGTACCCCAAGGTATTTCAGGGTTGAAAATTTTGGCTTACATTAAGGCACTTTGAAAACTTCACTCCGGATTTGCTTAGAGTAGCAGACCCACACAGCAATACACTAGTGTCCTCAGTACTGGAGAAAAATGAAAGAGATTTCCATAGCAAACCAACACAAGCATCTTCAGCTCATATCCTTATGGCTGCAGCATTTACCAGAGAGATGGGAGAGCAGGTTCACCAAGGCACAGTAGGGAACCAACCACATCATGCCCCTATGAACTCTGTCGTATAAGGGCAGAAAAAGGTATATTTCTGTAGCTGTAGCCCTGCTTTACAAAAACGTGACACTGAGACACTATTTCACATGGCGGATAATCTAGGAAGTATCTGATATGTGATTCCAGCAAATGTTTATCAGATGAGGCCTGTCAGGAGGAAAAAGGAAGTATAAGACAGACACTGTTCTCCTCAGCGCTGTCAAGACTGACAGATCAGAGATAGACCATAAATGTAGATGCCTGAGGCATTTCAGCATCGAAAAGTAGATTAAGGTTAAGTGGCAGATGTGCAGGTTTTTTCAGGGTGACAGTTTTAAGCATAGTCACCCAGCTGCTGCTCAGGTCCCATTTTGGAGCTGTGTCCCTCGCCTCTTCCCTTTGTCAGAGGCCTAAAGCACATTAGTAGTCCTCACAGATCACAACCCTGAAATTAATCACGGGTATCACCCACACGGACACAAACGATTTCTATTCCAGTTGATTTCTGTCAAAACTGAACCCTCTATGGAGCTGGCCTTTCTTACCTTTCACATAAGAAAGTGCACAGCAAAGTTTTTATGAAGGCAATTATTTAGTTGTCTTTGTCTCCTTTCTCTCTGAGTCTCCCTTGGGTGACATCCCTCTACCCCTCAGATATCATAGAATTGTAGGATGGTTACAGCTGTAAGAGACCTTTAAAGATCATCTTGTTCCAACCTCCCTGCCAGGGGCTGGGACACCTCCCACTGGACCAGGTTGCTCAAAGCCCCGTCCAGTCTGGTCTTGAATACTTCCAGGGATGGGGCAGCCACAGATTCACTGGGCAACTTGTGCCAGTGTCTCACCACCCTCACAGGAAGGAATTTCTTCCTAATATCTAATTTAAATCTCCCCTCTTTCAGTTTAAAACTGTTACCCCGTGTCCTATCACTCCACTCCCTGATAAAAAATCCCTCTCCAGCTTTCCTGTAGCCCCCCTTTAGCTACTGGAAGGGGCTCTAAGGTCTCCCTGGAGCCTTCTCTTTTCCAGACTAAACAAGCCCAACTCTCTCAGAAGGAGAGGTGCTCCAGCCTGCTGATCATCTTCATGGTCCTCCTCTGGACCTACTCTAACAGATCCATGTACTTCTTATATTGCGGATCATCAATCACTCTCTCCTTTCAAAATGTCTCATTGACTGACCTACTTAATTTTAACTCAGAGCAGTTACTCTTATTTGAAGTTTGCTGCTCCTCAGACCCAGAGAAAGGCAAGAGTGTCAAACACCTCATCTATACTCCCCAGCTATCTCAGATGGTCTGATAAAAAGCTGATACATCTCCAACCAAATCTTTCCTTGCATAAGATAGCGTAATGTTTCCCTTGTGAATGCGGCCAAAACAGCAGTGCCATATTTATTCAAGGCAGGCAGCACAAGTTTCTGAAAGGTCCTTTGATCTTTACAGTTATGTCTAGGAGCAGAATCAATCCTGGTTTTAATTTGCATCAGCATTCGGGGGCTGAAATGACTCCCTCGCCGAGATGTTCAGGTTTTTGCTATGCTCCTTCTGACAGGGGCAGGAAAACTGTATATATGCACAAGGCTACTGGTGTTTTCCAGGAAGCACTAATTAGGAATGGTTGACTAGATACAAATCATCAGCGGGAAGGAATATAATTGTCTTACAGATTCTGCTGGCTGCTTAGGGGCAAAAAAATCAAAAGGCATGTTAATTGCTCGTACCACAGATTCTTTCACACAAATAAGGTTTCTTCTTTCTCTTACTTTACCTTTCAGGCCTGGTTTGCTGACAGCCTTACTATGCTCGGTTTAAATCCCATCTTAGTGCCTTCATCAATACAAGAAAGAAGAAATTTATTAAATATTTCTAAACATAATGAAATAAATGAGGCTTGGGAACTTGGATCAAATTTATAGCTAATGTTCCTTGATGCATAACCGTTATACTCCTTCCTACTTGGATTCAGTGGGAAAGGGGAGGCCTCATGCAAAATTCCTGAGTACACGGAGATTCAAGTAGTCTTCCATGTCAGAAGCCCTCAGTGTGGGGAAAAAAATGAATCCTCGTGTCCCAGGATTTAAGTTGATACATAAAATGGTTTCACATCTGTATCTATACAGAAGTTGTCGTCTTCAAGACTTTCTTTGATGGCACAACACAGTTTGACATTGGATAATAAGGAAAGGAAAGGAAAGGAAAGGAAAGGAAAGGAAAGGAAAGGAAAGGAAAGGAAAGGAAAGGAAAGGAAAGGAAAGGAAAGGAAAGGAAAGGAAAGGAAAGGAAAGGAAAGGAAAGGAAAGGAAAGGAAAGGAAAGGAAAGGAAAGGAAAGGAAAGGAAAGGAAAGGAAAGGAAAGGAAAGGAAAGGAAAGGAAAGGAAAGGAAAGGAAAGGAAAGGAAAGGAAAGGAAAGGAAAGGAAAGGAAAGGAAAGGAAAGGAAAGGAAAGGAAAGGAAAGGAAAGGAAAGGAAAGGAAAGGAAAGGAAAGGAAAGGAAAGGAAAGGAAAGGAAAGGAAAGGAAAGGAAAGGAAAGGAAAGGAAAGGAAAGGAAAGGAAAGGAAAGGAAAGGAAAGGAAAGGAAAGGAAAGGAAAGGAAAGGAAAGGAAAGGAAAGGAAAGGAAAGGAAAGGAAAGGAAAGGAAAGGAAAGGAAAGGAAAGGAAAGGAAAGGAAAGGAAAGGAAAGGAAAGGAAAGGAAAGGAAAGGAAAGGAAAGGAAAGGAAAGGAAAGGAAAGGAAAGGAAAGGAAAGGAAAGGAAAGGAAAGGAAAGGAAAGGAAAGGAAAGGAAAGGAAAGGAAAGGAAAGGAAAGGAAAGGAAAGGAAAGGAAAGGAAAGGAAAGGAAAGGAAAGGAAATATTTTTTTATTAGAGCAATGCTTACTGAAGTTTTGAAGAGTTTCTCCAGTCTAAAAATTTTACTGCTACCCAAAATAAACCCTTTGTCTACAAACCTTCTATTGCTTCTCTCTGTAGAACACCATTGCTTAAGATGTTGCCACTATGATTTCTAAACTTGTTTTCCATCTTCTTTTGCTCATCAATTATGTGATTTTTGATGCTGGTCACTGAATGCTAGATTTTCAAGAGTGTTTTTGTGCCTAATAGTCCACATAGATATATAGTGGGTATAGATATATCATAGATATATCATAATTTGGTAGATCTCAAACTCCCACACACACCTAATATATTGGCTCCCATCGATTCCTAGAGTGCTTAGGCAGCTAAATCCTTTACGTATCTCCGTCCATGTGGCTAATTCTTTGTCAGAATTCAGTGTCTGGGAGGGTTAAAATGTTAAAATTCTGTAGATTTCACCATTAATGAAACATAAGGAATAATTGCTTTAACTTCCTCAAGTGGAAACCACTGGATAAGGGCAAAGGAGGAGTAAGCACTTGTTATAATTGTTTTTTAAGCACATTGTACACCATTCCACTGAACAATCTTCATCTCCTTTGTCCATCCTTCCATGCAAAACACTGCCGATGAAGAACTCTGCTCTTCATCTTGCTCAGAATTTCCTTGCGTCTTGTTTGTGTTTGGATAAGGATGAAAGCAGTCTGCTGGGACACTATTACAGAAGAGTAGGCACTCAATTCTATTGCCATATTCATTGATATTTAGTGGATTTTCTGCCAAGATTTCTAACGAAATTAGAAATGAAACTAATGAAATTAGCCAAGCATATTGTAAGCTACCTCAAATTCACTAATGAAATGCAAAGGGACAGCAAATCAGAGGTAAACAAAAAAAAAACAAAAACAAAAAAAAATTGCTGAACAGAGACCTGTGGCTTTTTCCCAAGCACATCACCATCTCAGCAGAGAAAAGAAAAGTGTAGAATAACATTCAGATAAATAAAATTTAAAAAAAATACCAGCAATATAAAGAAAGAAAATAAATAAACTTCAGAAGAGCTGTTTTAGGGGTAAGCCACAAACACTAGCAGGCCGAGTGAGACCCTTGCTTAGGGGCCAAATTAGAGTCGCAAAGAAAGTCATGTAATATGCCAATGGGCAGGGAAATGTGCCTATCATTCCAGTGAATTTAATGCTAGTTCTCTATCCTTTATTAATTGGTCTCAGCTTCAGAAAAGTGTGCTTCAGGCTTGTTTTTCTCTACAGAAGCTGACAGGACAACACCATTTGTTGAAAATAGCACGGTGCTCAGTCTTCCTTCTCTGTGCCCTATGACACTGGCTCAAACACTTCATCTGGAGTAGCTTTCATTAGCAACATTTAAGTCCTGCAGTTAGTATCATTTTTATTTGAGAAAAATAAGTGCTCTTCTTCAAGACGACAAAAAAATCTTGGATAAAGTAACTTAACATCCTGCTGTGAACTTATCAGGTACCTGGACCAAGAAAAGTTCTGTAAGAGGAATGCCAAATTTAAGCCAAAGCCCCAGACTTGTTCCTTTTACTCTTACCTGGCCAAGGCCAGAGCCCTCTGTATCCTTAGGGACCTTCCTGAGACTCACATGGAGTTTTGCCCTTGTATTCAGTATTCATAATAGCAGATACTGCGGAGAGGAGGGGTGGGGGTGGGAAAAGCAAACACAAAAATCCTGACTACACCAAATGTTTACCTTTATACTACTCTTCAAGAAGCAAAGAGGAAAATATAACTAATTCATTACTGTGTCTGCAACGTGCTAGGCAGTGATGAACCATTTCCAAATCTGAATAGAAGATAGCTTAAACTCTGGCTAGGGCAGAATATAAACTTTTGAGATCAGAAAGGAAAGCTGCAAGTGGAATATTCCTGAGTCAGAGATGCAAATACAACTTGTAACTGAGGGTGTGTGTGTAATCATAAAAAGCTGGAAATAGAGGAAATTTATGAAAAACAAAAAGAGCAGATATTAAATGTTATTAAGGTCCCCTGGACAGCAGAGACCACTTCATTGGCTAAATGAGCTAGCTAAGAAACCCATGATTATGACAATATGTAGCTGATGGGTCCTCCTTCTCTCATCCCCACCATAAAACCCTCAGGAAAGAATTTATATGTCGACAGCTGTAATTAGAGCTGTCTCCTAGCTCAGCGTGTGTCTCCTCTCCCTAAAATATTGAGAGCCAAAAGGCTGGAGACAGTTCCCTAAATAGAGTAGATCATGTAGCTGAGGGAGCTTCACTAAGAGAAGTCTAATGACCTGATAAATCAGCCCCTCTCTCCCCCATAACCAAAACTCCCATTAGCATCTGCAAGTGGGTGGACAGTAGGTGGCAAGAAGAATGGTGGGGTTAGAGAAATATTAATGGTAGCACACAGCAGGAGCAGGCTGGGATCTAAATGCCAAAGACTGATGTGAGGGTCTGAACTTCAGCATATAATGGAATAGCCTACGTAAGTCTGCATGTTTTGAAGCTATCTACTAAATTAAAGAAAGAGTGTCCACATTGTAATGGTAAGGTGTAAATCATTACCAGCTCTCCCTCAGTCTCACTAGGAGACAGGCTCAGACTATTAGGCCTAATGGTTCTTTAATATAATTATTTATGTTCTAAAGCACTGTGGACATTAATGCCAAACACTTTTCCTGCACAGACATACTGCAAGAAGTCTCAACCAGTCGTGGTAAGTTTTTATTTCTCCTTTCAATGGTTCCTCTACAGGGTTCCTTGTTGTTTTTTTCTCAGTGGCCGTAAGGATCTTAAAGTAGTCATAAGCTGATCATGCCACTTCTTTTCTTACGTGACTCTGACAGCTCCCAAGCAACCTGTGCTAGCGGGCTGGCTGTGCTAACCCATCCCTGGACCCTGGGATTCAGAATCCTATGAGCACCCTCTCATAGTGCTAATAGGTTAAAAGATTATTAACAGGCCATTAACAATTTTTTTCCATGCTGGTATGCTTGGCCTTGCAGGACACCTTTAGCTTTTAGAATAGATTCAGGCAGTGACTCAGCTGAGAGAGATCTGTGCCTTTTTTACACCAGAATTGAATATATGTGAAGTTGGGGTACAGGAGTGTAATTGCATCAGTTGCATCCCTGATGATTATGCCTCATTTTTTACTGTCCATTGTTAGATAGAAAGGATTATTCTTAAAAGGGCTTCTGGATTCAATCTGGGGAAAAAAAAAATAAAATGTGGCTAACCCTAGGAAGTTACTCAGCAAAACCCTACTCTTGGTATTTGGTAGAAGAGAGAATGCCCTTAGCATAACCGGATATTTTAGGCAACTGAGGCAGAAGCAAGATAAACCTGGAAGAAAGCCAGCTAATCTGGGTCACCAGATGGGATGCTGTAGAGGAAAAGGCACAGTAGCAGGAACTGTCTGAGTGAGAGCAAAGCAAAAGGACATAGCCATTATCAGTAGCTCTAATGTTTTGTTTTTTTTTTTACCTAGTGGGGATTGCAAGAGAAAAATCTGTAGTAGACTTGTGTGTACTTATAAAGCAACAGACATTTAAGAGCACAAATTGTACAAAACAGAAACAGCGTAGGATATTTATTATCAAGGCAATAGTAACATGACAGGAATATTTAGTTATTAGAAGCTGTAAGCCAGAAAAAAAACAGCCTCTTTTTAAATGATCTTGTCATTTTCTCCTATATGTGCTTTTTAGCACTCAGGGCAAGCTGACATATGTCCATCTCTGCAACTTTCGGAGTAGCCAGCAAAATCCTTCCTGTGGATTTCTGTGCAGACACACAGCATGAAGACTCTAAGAAATTTGCTGAGCATCTTTTTCAGCCCCAAAAATTCTTACTCAACTTTGTCTTCAAAATGAAGGTTGAAGGCACACATTCAAACAGTAAATTCTGCTCTCAAGAGGAGGTGATGGGACTTTGAACCTTCTGACTTCCTGCTAAAGTGCTTCAAATTCCAGCAACTCAGACTGAGTTGCTGGAAGCCTGTTTTTGAGGCTTTGGGGATAGCCAGGAAAATACTCCTGGGATTCCCCTGGGTACCAAGCAGGCACAGGATACATCCAGTTCTGCTGAGTTCCTGGGCTTGGCTGGAGGAAGTGTGCTATCTGTGGCTAGTGCAAGAGGAAAGTAGCATTCAGGAAGATTTCACAGAGTGGTTATATAGATTTGATAGACCTCACCACCGTCTAGCAAAGACAGAATGACTGCTGCATCGGTCCTCTCCAGACACTTGTGATTGGATCTGACATGGCAATGAGAAGTACCTCAACACTGGAGTTTCAAAGCGGAGATATGCAAATGTGTTTAGCAGACGGTTGAATTTATTTGAAACACACAAGTCTAACCAGTTATCTTAGACTTATGCACGTTTTCAAGGATGACTACTTTTGTCCATCTGCATATATGAAATAAGAAGTGCAAGGAGGACCACAAGAACAGAAATGTTCGGACCAAGAGTCCATTTAACACAGTAGTTTGTTTCCAATATGTAGGAAAAAGGACACAAGAATTAGACAAGAATCCTTCCAGCATGCAGTGTCTGCAGCTGATACAGCTGGAAAAAATGGACAAACTTCCATTCTTCTTCATCACACCTGGGATAATAAATACTATTACTTTTCCCTAAAGACCTTGCATCCAGATATTATCCTTGCTACAAAACTGTTATTATTGTCTAAATCAAAGACCTGAAATATGTCCTTCAATATTCCTCATTCATTTGATTCATGTGAGAGGACGACATTTATCCCGGGTCATTTTTGGATGGAAAATGTCTGTTTTTCCCCAAACTGTATTTTTCAAAGGTAACATTTAAACAGATCAAAATCTTCCCAAAACAATTAAAATAAAAGACATTGTTTGGGCCTGATTTCCCTTACCCCTGCCCAGTTTTAACGTGTGGGAGGTGTCTGTGTTATTTTAATAACAAATCCGATGTAGCATTCTGTCTTTTTTTGATGGTCACTCTCCAGGAGTGGAAGAACTGATATCATGTTTTGGAGCAGCAGCTTGATGGACAATTCACAAGAAGGATTCAAAGTCTGCTAACACCTGAATCATGTTAGGGCGCAGATACCATAACTGTCAACAACAGAGACAGCACACATGAAAGTAGCATCAAAGCTCTGAGAAAGACAAATACACTGCCTGGGGCTAAGAAGAAGATGAACCCTCATGCCTGTCAGGAAAGCCTGCCATATTCATTAATTCTGCTTTTCTATTCTACTACTCCAAATCCAAAAATATGTAGGCTCATTTTGAAAAAAAAAAAAATAAAAATCACTAGTTATGGGCTGGATGGATAGATTTATGTTTCTTTGGCTTTGGTTCAGTGAGCAATAAAGATGTGAAAGACACGTGTGGACTAGGGACTCTCCCTTTGATGTCAATGGGAACTTAAGGTCTGGCAATACATAGGCAATACCTTGAAGGGGACTTTTCTGAGGAAGGAAATATTCTGTGATGATCCATTTTTGTAGCATAATACTATAGGTATGATGGTGTTGGGATATAATAGAAGAGCTTTTTTTCCTTCTATGTCAAAATATACAGTAAAAACTGTTACATCTCCATAAAAATATCAACTTCCTGAAAACACAAGGCAGATGTGAAA
>VXBH01005995.1:115659-137585 GCA_013400035.1 Rynchops niger | reverse complement strand
AACAGGAAAAGGGCTTCAGTAAATACATATAAATGATGAACTGTTCACCCTGTTCAGCACAGCAAACTAGCTATTATAATATAAATGGAATTATCCCTGTTTAATGGGAACTTTATGATTTTATGTTCTCTGGCCTGATTACCATAAGTCTGGAGTTTTTTTACTCATTTTGAAATACTGTTGGAGAAAGGAGAGGAAGGCAATCACAATTGCCTTTAAAAGAAAGTAAATTTTGGACGAAAAAGCGAGTTCATACGATAGGATCTCTGAAAAGGTAAAACCTCACAATCCCAAATGATAAGTTTGTCCCCTTTCTGTGCTTTATGGCACACTTACACTGCTTCTTATTCCTGCTCTCTTGGGTGTAAATCAATTATAATGCTGAGTTAGATTTTATGTAGTTTCTATTCATGAGTTCCTGGGTATAGATCAATCCTAATGCAGACTTGGTTTTCATACAGCTATTTTTCATGGGTATTTACAATAAGAATTCTCTCACATTATTCAACTAATGCTGTAGAAAATAGCTTAATTCTCTGAATATAATTGTGCAATACATTCAGTATTGTAAAGTTCTCTCTCAAAAATTCAACCTTACCGTTGAATTACATTAATTTTTTTTAATAGAAAGAAAGTAGTTTTGATGTCTTTTCTCACACATTTTTATTTTTGTTATTTATAATGGCCCCTACAAAAATAAGAGTAACAATGGACAAGCTCAACATAACTAGAAAACCAGCATCTTCCCCACATACTTACAATAAAAACAATGTAGTTAGCTTCATCTAGAATCACTAAATCAAGCAATGGTTCATTTGTTAGCCAGGATTCAAATAATGTCACTTGAGTTGCAAAATTAGCTCATGTGGCATTCTGCTTCCATTGGTACTGTTTTCTTAAAATGCAGATTTTCAAGTAACACTCAAAATTGCATCCACTTACCCTTAATATGTCATATTGTTGAGTTACGACAAAAAATGTTTAATGACAAAAAATATGTAGCAGATACAGCAATAAAATATACAATCTAGTCTCCTGAAATGCTGTCTGCTCAAAAAAGAATGTCACTTAAGCAATGACTACAGCCTTCATTTTGACCCCAGATGGTCTTTTTACTTACTGGTTTGCCAAAAGTTTAAACAATATTCCCACTTTGAATCAAACCAACATTTCTTTTTTAATTTCCTTGTGAATGCCACAATAGTGACAAATGTATTTTATTACAGTTTCCCTGCAGATTAGCTGAACTGTTGCAGATCAGTTAAACTGTTGCAAGTTCACAAATTTTGCAGGATGAAAACTCTTCTTTGTTTCATTGGTCTATTCCTGGGGGAGGTTCATGGATTTTTGACTCCTGCACTTCTGTATCAGAGGGTAAGGTGACAATTATCTGTTGCTACCACACTTGTGTTAACACAAAATAAATGGCTAGCTCTAAAAACAAACAAACAAAAACAAAACGAAACAAAAAGGTATTCCATTTTATTTCTCTCATTGATCTTTCATGAAGAAATATTCTGGAACTAGCAGACGGACCTGTTCATTGATTATTGGTTTGGATTGTGATTTTTCTCTAGATATGTTATTTCAAATATGGTTTTCATCAAATCTAAAAGCAGTTCTTTGAAAACCCTTTGATAACCATAACATACTATTTTTTTTTTTTTTTTTAATATATTTAATCTCTTCTGGAGGGGAAATCTTTTATACTAGAAAAGGAAAGAGAAAGAAAGGTAGGGAGGGAAGTGGGAATAAAGAAGAAAAGAAAAAAGTCTCCCTGTGGTAGTTTTCATAGTCAAAGTTGACGTTGGGTTTTTTAATATATTTTATATTTAATCCTTTCTCATTATTAGCCTGTCAGATGATACTATTTGTGAAACAGGAAACACTTCAGCTCCTAACAGTCTGAAAGGATAGCTGTTTCTGAGATGTGTGGCAGCTTAGATTGTGCAGTTACTTACACATGCTCCTCAGGGTAGCATTTAGGGAACATAATTTGCAGCGTCCACTTTGTTAGACTTTAGGTATGTCACATAAGGGCAGGGTCTACCTAGATACGCTGTAGTCAGTAAAAAAAGGAGAGAGATGCCCTTCCACAATGAAGTTCAGAGCAGAAACCTAACTGGCATTCCTGGGGACTGAGTCTCTTTAGAGGAAACTAATACAAGGCTTTAATCCAAGATTAATGTCAATGGAGGCATTCCACAGTTCTTTCGTAGGCCAAATATGTATTTTAAAGGGAGTAAACTGTTGTTGATATGTTTTATATAGATACCTAAAAATTTCTCTGTTTAATCCTAGAGATTGATGGCCCTCCTGTTTTCCTGAGGTAGTTACTTTTTAGGGCAAATATCAGTACTCTAATGACTACAACTTTAGCTGGAAGACCTACAAGAAAGTTTCATCCCTGTAAGACTTTATTCTGTCCCATCTGAGGGCTGTGACTCAGAAATCTTTAGCTACAGTATTTTGCACTGCCAGAAACTGAGTCAACTAATTTCCCCCTACGCATAGCTTGCAGTGCTTGGCCTTGGGCACAGAAAGTTTTGCTCACGGGAAAGCTTTTGTTTCCTGTTATGATTTCATTTTTCTTTAGTTCTCCTTTTCCAAAATGCCAGCACTCAGAATACTGAGTCTCCAGGGAGTAGATGACATAAAGGATTTACATGTTGGATTCACTTAATCAGTATTGCCAATGGCATAGAGGATCCAATGGGTCTAATGGTAAAATAAAAATATAAGAAAAAAATCAGAAAAAAAAAAAAAAAACAAAAAAACACCAAAGCACGTCTGCTTTTCTTCTTTCATTACAAATAGAGCTATGACATGAGAAGCTCAGCTGGACATATCAACAACATAAAAACTTAAAGAGGGTGGGAAGAAACTTATACTTTCTAGGGTCAGAAGTGAATTCATCACATAAGAATTGTGGCTGAATGTGTATCAGACTTACGTCTTTGTAGTTATTACTATTTAGATATTTTGCATTATTTTTCTAATAACCGTNAAAACAAACAACCCAATGTGTTTACATACTGAAATCTTGTTCTGCCTGTAATTCTTAGCTAATCAAAAGGTAACAAATTCTTAGCTAATCATCCTCCTAGATGGTTTTTCTTTATGCTGTTCTATGACTTTCAAGAAACTGTCCAACTCATCAAACTCATACATAAGGTATTTGCATCACACCCATGTATCACCGTCTTTACACTATTCCTCCCAGAAATGATGCTTCTGCTAACCATTACAAACTTCTGTGAATATATTTGCACCCTTATAATCTCCTGAAAACTTACGAGTGTCTTCAAAGGGGGGCTATCTTCACGGCATGAGTACAAGAACATAAGAAGGGTCAGGGACAGACAGAAGCATTGGAGTGTTTGTGGCATTTATATTGTTTCATTGTTAGCATACTACCTGGATGGTTTGGCCTAGAACTCTTTTAGAACGTGCCTGGGCAGAACTCAGGTGATAGCACAGTCCAGAGACTGTTTCCAATAGATGGTAGGGGTGAGGTTGAGCTCTGTCTGGGGGAAAGAAAAGCTGGCCATATGGACAGGAGCCATCTCCACCACTTGCTTTTGTAGCCACAGAATGAGCCCTTGCACATTTTGACTTACTAGGGTAGATGTAAGCTTTGGACTTGATACAAGTCTCAGAAAGCTCTTCCCATTGATTTGGGCTTTGCGATGAACTGAGTGCGATATAGTATTTCCACAAAGCTGAGAGACTAGGAAGGGATGCTGAGAAGATCATGTTGAATGACAGTAAGAACTGGAACCCATGAAGATCTGTGTTGTTGTGTAGAAAACTAGTGGTGAAAAGACAGTCTTCTATTAATTGTTAAGAGAAAAGTTTGTGTCTTGGTGTATAATCATAACAGAGCCGACCGCATTTCCTTATGTTTAATGTGAAGAGTAACACAGAAAGGCACAGCAAGGATTGTTCTACCATAATTTTTGACAGCAGAACACTCTGGCTTGCCACTGCCATAAAAATCCTGTAGATCCCACAGATTTCCTCATACAGCTTTTATGACAGGCCTGCTCTCCTTATCATCTACCTTTCCAAAGTGTCTTTCAAATAACCTTAATGCATTGTGCTATCTCTGGGGTCATTAGAAGTATGCAGTAATATCTTCTGTTGAAAGAACAGAAATGAATGACATCAAAAATACATATTCAGCTGCTAGTGGTTGTAGTAACATCCATGCATCTTTAAAATTACCACGGAAATCTGCTTATATCTTCTGTTATAAGCAAATAATTTACCACACCTAGGAAGGTGAAGAAGAAAACAAACTTTGAGACTCTTTATATGTTCTCAGTGCTTTAGTATATATGAAGGGAATAGCAGTTTGCTTGTAAAGTCATGGACGTCATCCCTTATTGGGAGTTCAACTGTGGATAGTACAAAATTTAGTTATGTGGCTTCTTGTAATATGCAGCATTACAACAAGCAAGAAACAAAAACCTAATGATAATGTGCCCTCAGCAAAAGAGTATATATATTTATTTTTAGGTGAGATTGAAAGCGCTACTTTAAATAAAGTGAAATCATTGATGAAGTGCAGTATAACAGGTGATACGACTATGCAGTAAGCTTAGCATCCTAAGGAGAAACAGTTTGTGATGGCATGAAAAACAGGTTTAGGTAAAGGAGTTCAGCCAGGCTTTGTTGCATTTCAAATCGTCTTGGAGAAACATATAGCATGGGATTCATCTTAGCGAAGCTGAATGTTAAAAGTCAACCTAAATCAGATATCTGGCCAGATTCTATTTTATTTGATTTCAGGGCTTGATTCATTTGCCCACACAAAGGAATCTAGTTCCATTTATCCAGGTACCCTCAACCTGTCATGCCTCCAGTGCCCATGTTTCATATCTGCCAGCCTCCTGGGAATATTAAAAATACGAAGGCACCTCAATTGGCAATGGTCACTTATTGTTGGGCAACATAATTGAGCCTGAAGTGTATAAAATTATACGGGATCTTAGCCAATATAGTTAATGGAGTCCAAAAACCATTCAATGGACTAAATGAAGGTGCCATTTTAGATTATTATTGACCCGAATGGAAGCTTAAACTTCTAATCTGCATGTAGACACCTACATTTTGGTATCTAAATTTCTCATTGTCTTTAACAAACTCCACCTCTCATGTCCCTTTGAAGTCACTTAAAAGAGACAGAATGGCTTAGGAATCAGCATCTCCCACCACAATATAGTACAAATGAGTTTCTCGCAGGAACTTTCTATGTCACTCCCATAACTGTAAAGGAGGCCTAACTCATTAGTTTAGATTGGCTATTAACCACAGCGGGAGATCACTTTTCCAGCTTACACATCCATATATATGCTTACACTAGGTATCCATACTAGTGTCTGGAATTTCACTCCTAAAGTAAACATCTCCGTCTAAGCGATCACCCTATCCTCCTTTTAGTGGAGGTGGAGAGAGCCCTCAGGAATTGGTTATCTTGTCCTCGGTAGACATCTAAATTAAGTCAGGCAAATTGCATTCAACGGTGTCTGTGTCTGTGAAAATAAACTGGAATAATCGGTTCACATTTACACTCTTCATGTCTGAAATTAGATGAGACAAGTACTACTATAGGGGTGTGAGATGAGCTGGTGGTCTGAGCCCCCTCTACAGCCAGTAGATAAATTGGCATAATCAAAGAGAAAAGTCTGGATAAAAGATGCCTTTCTCTTTATTAAACATAAACAGAGAAAAATATACACTAATAACTGAATTTCTACGCTTTTAAAAATAATTTCCTCATGTTTGCCTCTCTTCTGTTTTGTAGGCTCAACCTATACCTAGTAAAAACATGGATTTTTTCTTGTCCCTTATGAGGGAAAAAAAATTAGTCTTAAACCCACATTTAAGTGAATAAAAATCAGTGTTGTTCGATTCATCTTGAAATACAAACGGGAATGAATCTTGAGTTGAAATGACCAGAGGAAAGCAAGAAAACAAATGAATAATATAATGCATAAAACTATTTCTGAGGACAGGAACAGCTGGTTTGACAACTCTTTAGAGACTATTAATAGGAATGAAGATTGCATTGTGTGTCACTGGGAAAAATAACTTCCCTTAGGTTTGAAAAAAATTACTTTCTTATTCAACAAATAAAATGCAATAGAAATAGAGCAGGGATCACTGTCAGGTTTTGGTGGGTTTTTTTTGGTTTATTTTGTTTTTTGGGTTTTTTTTTGGTGTTTTTTTTTTTGGGTTTTTTTTTTTTTTTTTTTTTTTTGTTTTTTTTTTGTTTTTTTTTTTTTTTTTTTTTTTTTTTTTTTTTTTTTTGGGTTTTTTTTTTTTTTTTTTTTTTTTTAAGTAGGAATACTGAAAAGATTCTTGGGTGAAATTAAGTTTACAGATTCAAACATGTGGGACAGCATCCACATGAGCCCAGTGTCCACGATTACATGACAGAACTGGACTGCAGCTCTGCCTGTGTTTCTGTGGTGTCCCTGGAGTCAGGCCAGGTAACAGTAACACCGTATGGGTACATATGGAGTTAGAGCCCCAGGACACAGCAGATGTCAATTTTACCAAAGAAAAAAGCAGATAGTGTATCTACTTTTGAACACAAAGTTAATGTATACAAAGAAAATTAATTGGACAAACTATCCGCATGCAGCTGTCATATTTAGTGCCTTCTCTCTTTAGAATCTCATTTCACCCCACTCTCTCAAACATCGCACAGAGATCACCCTCAGGAATGAAGTATCCATGCTTCTTATATAGCCTCAATTTTTTAAATACAGTGGAGTTTGGCCTTAATTATAGTTGCAATATGTCTCTCAGTAATGCCATTTACTCTCCTACCACTGGATTACGAGCTTTGAGAAACGGCAGCCTTCTTCCCATGCTCCCAGGGCTTTTTGTCTTGCATCTTCAGTGGGATTTATCAAAAGAATATTTAGAAATGCCAATAGATTTACCTTTATTTCCCTGGCTGATGGCTTGTATTGCAATGTGGTGCAGGTGCACTATACTTCTGTTGTGTAAGGAGGTGCTTGTATATGCACACAGAGGATATTCAGTTGCATTTCAGTAAGAATTTTGTTATGGAAAAGCCTTATTCAGGTAGTATATGGCATCAAAAAAGCATTCTTCAGCTTCTACAAAGGTTCTGAGCAGCTCAGTAGATGTCCACTCATTTTCATTAATCGGCATCAATTGATTCAGAATATTATTTCATTATTGGTTCGTCTTTGAGTACATACAGAGAAATAACAGAGTGGAATAAATAAAGTAAATGAATATGACAAACAAAAATTAGGGTTCAGCCTAAATAGCATTTTAGCCTACAAAAGGATCTGTTTAAAGTAATTAAAGGATATAAGTAGACTACGGAACTCAAAGACTTTAACGTAAGTGAGGTTTATAACATTAACAGTGATACGTTACAAAAACCCAACAATAGCAGGATTTGTTCTTTATTAGCATGGACAAAAACTCTTACAAGAAAAGCTTCCAGCTAATTAATTTAAAGTTCAAGGATTGGAAAGTGACCTGGTTTTCAGATCAGCTGGAGATCAGATAGAAAAAGCAGATAGAGGAGAGAAAATATATAAGGACTGCCTGTGAACACCCATGTCAAAAAAAAAAAAAAACAAAAAAAACCAAAAAAAAAAAAAAAAAAAAACAAACAAAAAAAAAAAAAATGGTTTTCATTTGGGTTTGCTTCGTACTTCACATGTTATGATGGCCTAAAAGACTTAATTGGAATTACCTGAGAGGTCTTAACTAATGGAATCCAGTTGAAATATTGTGGACTGGAATTTCATGCTGATATTAATTTAATTGCATCTTTGTGGTTGTAGTGTGACTCTTGAGAACAATTGGTTTTTTTGAAACACAGCAACCAAATCCCTAAGCAACATGGCCTGCCTTTGAAATCTGACCTATTTTGAAGGGAGGAGATGGTTGGGGCCAGATGTCCATAGGCCCCTTCTGATCGGAATTATTCTATTATTCTATGTTCTTGCATATTCAAGTTAGTTGAATACTGTTCAGCAGGAATTACAACCTTTTCCTACTCCGGGAGCATTTGACAGGCCTCTACTTTGCATTTTCTTTTGCATTAGAATTAGGAAGTGCTTGATACCATGTGGTGCCTGCCTTGTAGTGGGAATCTAAAAATTACTCCGATGTGATGAGAACCACCTTATTGACTAGTGAGAGTTGGCCACAGCTTTAACTCCTCCATTATAGATGGGGAAAAACAGTCAAAATCACACTGCAAATGACTTTTTTTCAGATTTTAATCTCTTTATTTTATAACAGACTTGATTTTTGGAGTAGCATTTGAGGCTTATCTATGCAGGTAAGAGACCAGATGCTATTATGCAACAAGGAAGGACAACCATCTAGAAAAGGGGAGGTAAATGAGAATTAGGTTACAAATGTTATTCCACAAAGCTATGTCTTCATCCCACTCTTTATTCTTCACAGGTTGTAGAACTGACTGTCTCTCTAGCATAAGCCTAGGGGTACTATTTGGTTTTAGACACAAATTTCTTTGATTTGAAAGACTAAGGTGGCCTGAAAGACTAAGGTCTAAGACATCCTGGTGCAAAGCACACACATTTCAGCATTTTAATACAGCTTTCCACACATGAAAAAGTTGTCTAAATTCCCCTTACAACAGAGAGATTTGGTAAAGAATATCAGGGTGCAAAGAGAGAAATTAATAGATACCATTGACACGACTCAGTTTCTTGAACGTAAGTAAGGAATACCACTCAAGGTGCCCTTGTATATCTGAAATATCTAGGTGGAGCTCTCAAACATGATATAGGACTTAGAGGAGATATGTACAATTATGACATAGCTGCAAAAGCATGTATTTCCTCAAAAGGCATTAGATACCTATTTTGGGGGAACTTAGGTGAGCCCTGGATCTCATCTGACTAAAGAGAACTCTTGTGTTCAACACCATTGGGAAATAATGAAAGATAAACAGGATATGAAATAACTCTTAAATCTTATAAGGAAAAAATGCTTTTGTCATGGACACAATTCCTTCTCTCCCAGGCACTGAAAATAGCTTGGTGCAATATTTATTGTGGCAAAACCCAGAACTGGTGCCTAGGTCCTATGAATATGAACTCCAAAAAAAACCAAAAAAAAAAAAAAAAAAAAACAAACTTGTTTTGTTTGTTTGTTTGTTTTTGTTTTTTTTTGTTTGTTTGTTTGTTTTTTTGTTTTTTGATTTTTGTTTCCTATCTTTTCTCCCACAAAATCTAAGTTGTGGGCAAAAGAGGGCTTTAGCTTTTACCTATTGCACCAAGGAATAAAGCTACATCCAAGGCTTCTTTGCAACACAAGGGCCACAAATACCTTATGAATCTTGTGGGGGAAATCACTGCTCAAAATTTTCCAATTGAGAGGAGGGGGATGCCAAAACCCAGAAACTCCATCTCTAAGAGTCCCCAGGGAATACCAAATTGCTAGACTCACTGAAAACCCAGATCCTTTGAAAAACTGCTGCCACCAACCACAAGCTCATTTCCATTTGCAGAAGGAGAGGGGAATCCAGCATCTCTTCTTGCACAGAGAACATCTGCTTCCAAATACACCCTAAAAGACCAGTCAGTGCTCCAGGTCCCTGGAGTTTTGCAGTTGGGTGACCAGAGGACGGGTTCATAGAGGTAGGTCCAAAACCCCAGGAGGATGCTGGAGAATCTCCTTCCCTCCTCATCAAACCTGGTCCTGCGGCGTAAGAAGGTGCCGGGCTCCCCCAGAATGGTCCCGGGTGGCCGGGGAGGGAGGTACAAGGCTCTTCGGGGCGGGTCTTGAGCAGGTAGGGGCGGGCAGAGCCTCGGCTTTTGGCAGCTTCACAACAGGCAGAGGGAGCGGGGAGAACCCGGCGGCTGCTGCGGAGGATGCTAAGTTTGTGCTTGCTGCTGCTCCCGCTGGTGAGTGCCCGGGGATGGTCCTCTCTGGGGTTGAGGCGGGGGAGGGGGTTGGGGGAAGAGGTGGGGCACCACACATCTGGCTCTGACACTGTTGGCCACAGCTGGATGGCTCTGCAGCTGCCCCGCAGGATCCGGGGGGGGTGGAGGGGGAGCTGTCCGCAGAGGCAGGGTAACTTTTCTCGGAACTGGGAACAGGTAGGAAGAAAGAAAAATAAGGACAAGATTATAAAAAGGGGATGGGGATGTAGGAGGGGAGGAAAGAAAAAAATATTTCTGAGTTAGAGGTTTGACCCAGCTCTTTTTTTTTTTTTTAATTTTCCAGCACAAAGATGCTATTAATAAATGTCTTTTCATTTCCATTCATTAGAATTACAGTTTCCAAAGGATAGAGAAACATCCCTAAATCAGAATAGCTGTAGCATGGTTTCAGAGAGACAGAAAGGAATGTTTTACTGTCCCAGTTGTCCTGAGAAAGGCAACTTTGCCGAAGAAGGAGGATAACTGAAAAGGAATAGTTCTCCTGATGGATTTGGGACATTTACCTCTTTGAGAGGGCACTGATGTTTTTACTGCTGAAGGCAACTGCTTATAATATCACCAAGCAGAAGCATGAACTGCCTTATGTCTGCTATGCACTGGAGGCAGCAGGTGAGATTGTAACATTAAACATTAGGGAAGATATATGAGCACAGAGACACGGTTCAAGCACGTATGTCCCTGCCTAAGCCCCACACGCAACTGCTTGTGTAGCCTGGACTAGTTAGCAAAAGCTAGTGCAGGTACAAGTACAGTCATATATCCTCTTTCCCCTCAATCTTCAGCCCCAGAGAAGTGTTTGGAAACCTTCCTCTGGGTGTGATTCCCAGGGACTCTTTAATTAATTAAGTCATTTCACAGTTAAATGTTCAGTGGAGGCTGAGATTCAGGGTCTCGCTACAGCCAAGGAGGAAACAGTCACCTCCCCAGGAGGCATCTCATCTTGTCCTGAGAATGACAGATGGGGTGAGCGTTCCTCTAGGGCCTGTTTTCTTCCAGTGATGATAGCAGGAACCTAGATGGTCACAGACTGCTCTTGACCCTACAGCTTTAAAAGATGAAAGATGGGATGTAAGTTTTTCACACCCGCACGTCACTTCCTCTGGAACTTGTTTTTTCCTCTGTATTTACACCAGCTGTATGTAAAAGTGATAGGATATAGGTCCTTGCTACATTAACCTTGTCATGTATAGTTATTATCACGTGTCATACCCTTCTTTCAGGGAAAACTAGTCAGCCTGAAGTGTTACACTGCTGTAGGTAGAGTGACTTTGGCATCTGGACTAGATTTTTTACACATAATAGAGGCACAAGTTATTCTTGCAGCTGTCAGCAGAGTGGAGCTACCCTGAAGTGATGCATCATGCCCATCTGTGGGCTGCCACACGTTATTTTAGTGTTCTAACATATTGCAGCAGACTGTGCCCATAATAAAAGAAATTCTACAAACTGTATGCTCTACGTAGCTTTTGGCCTCAAAGTATTGCTCATATATGAACTCCCATTATATGTCTGGTAAGAGTCAGTGCTCTAAATATCAGTGGGTTTTGTGTCTCAAACTGGGTCTCGCGGGAAGCTTTACACCTGAAGTTAGCCTGTCAGGCAAGGCCAGAGCCCCGTAGGATGTATTGAGCAAATAGTTCTTTTATATTTCAAAGGATCATGTCAGAGCAGGGAAGTAATTCTAGTGTGGAGTCTGCAAATAATTCATTATTCAGATACAAAAATAAACCAGAAGGGTAATCCTGAAAACTTCTGTGAAACTGGGTACTTTTACCTCCTACCAGCTCCACAGGGAGCTGTATGTTGCAAGATAGACTTTGTGCCTTGCAGAATAGAGTCCTTGACATTAAAAATTACCTTTTGCTTGTAAGTGACAATGAAGAGAGAACAGTGGGTGCTGAAATGCATAAAAATTACTTTTCCTGTCTTAAAGAGTTCAGAGTCTCGGGAAACGGAGAATGGGGAACAGAAAAGACTCCGCAATCACTGTCCTTCCTGCTGAGCTAACCTGCTTTCTTCTGCAAACACATAACAGCTTTTCACATTTCTGGGGAAGGGGTTCAGTCTGATCTAATGAAGGGAATGAGAATGGAAACATAGATGGGTTATTGTTGACCCATACATTTGTTTTAACACAGTGTTTCTAGTGGTAACAGGCATATGGATCCAAATCCGTGTCAAGATGCTGAGCTCCCAATAAAACAGAGCTGTGTGCCTAAATTTCTGATACAGCTACTATTGGTTAATTTGTGTTGGAAGGACATACATGCTTCTTCTAGGGACCCGGTCCCTGCAGATCTTAAATTCCCCTCCACAGAAAACTGGAGATGTGGAAGGATCAGTCTGTTTAAGCATTTTGTTGTCTTGGAGGGAGTTAATGGAGGGAGACAGGCTCCTCTACAGTGAGTCACTCTGTCCTCAAATAGGTGTCTGAGAGAGGTAGGAGGAATCCTTCCCTGGAACTGCTTGTCTGCTTCATTGATCATTAAGGGAGGCTTGATTGGAAGTTTAGATTAATTGTCTAGAATTACCTATCTAAAATTGGGAATCCTGTCTAAAGCTACTCAATTTGCCGCCTTCAATACTACTGGGAAGAGGTGGAAACACTCCCAAGAATGATGGATATGGCTTCAGTTGAGTCATTTCACTGATGGACTTTGATATGTAGGTTTCAGTTCTTTGGGGTTAGGTGACACGAACCCCACCTTCAGGCAAACATGCTAGACATGCAGAAGGGAGATATTTCTTTTTAATTTGGAGGAATACTTGCAATAGCAGAAAGCAAGGATCCTCGGTTAATAATGTTCTGTTATTCTTTAAGTGTTCATGGTAATTAAATGTGCTACCAAATTTAGCGTAGACCGAATAAATTAATTTTCATTTTTCTCAAGATAATACTAATTACATGGGGCTTATAAACACAATAAATTAGTGTGGCTGTATTGTCACATACAGAATACTTATGAGCAAATAGATATATTGATATACATGGATATGTATGTATAGCAAGTAATGTCCTGTATAAGGCTATGCAGTTAAATACAACCAGATAAATACAATCCAATACACAGAGGAGCATTCAAACATTACTCCAATGTCTTAAAAACAATCTTGACAAGATAGTCCTCTAAATGGCTGTAAGGCAATCTGTGTCTCAGCTTCTTTTGTTCCATAGGTAATCAAGTTAGAAAGAGAAAACAAACACTGAAAATGTCCTCTAGGTAGTCATTTTCAGTGAAAAAGACTCCTAAAATAATCTGTTTAACTGGCTGAAGAGAGAGATTGCAAATAGGTGTTTACCTTTGGGGTTAAAAGCTTCTGGGATCAAGACTGTGACAGAGCTTGCAAGTTGAGGGCAGGACTTCCTATGACAACCAAATACATTGCTGGTGACTGGAGTCATGTCACTGATGTGGTGACCTCATGCTTTACAGTCAATCAAAATCAAGAGCGGTAAACATGGTTTGGGTATAGTAGAAACAAAGTGGATGCTCATCTCTATCCACCATCGCATTTGAGCAGTGGACTTTTTTGCTGCATAAGAAATCTTTGGTTGTTTTTTGTAGTTTCTTGTAGTTTTCTGACAGAACATAATACTGCATATACTACATTATAAATATCCCAGAATTACTTATGGGGCATAGTGGATAGGTAGAACCTTACTGTGGTGATTATGAATGTAGCTGTACTAAAATGGACAAGAGGTTATGAAGCTCGAGGTTGGTTCCAGTTTCCTTCAAAGAACATATGAAAATTGGCCCTGACTTCAGTGACCTGTGCTTCCCAGTCTCAACGCTTTCTAATTAACACTTGGCTTTTTGAGAAAGGAGTTAAGCAGACAGAAGGAGACAGGCCTTATGGAACATTTTGATGCGATATATGCATCAGAATGAGAAGTTTATGAAAGAGGCTGAGGTTTTCTTTATCTTCTTCAGTTATTCGACCCGGGTTCAACATTTTCCATGAGTGTCCTTCCATCCCATAAGCCTTTCCAGTTCATCAAAATTTCTGTTGAAAAAAATGCATTCATTTCAGAGCATATCCTTGTTCTCTGCACTGTGTCTTTGTCATCACTGGCCAACTTTCAGGATTGACTGAACGCTTCATTTCACAGTTAAAAACAGGCAAGGGATGCAGGAGTTTTGAATGTGTGCTGTGCCATTCTGTGTCCTAAAATACCAAGTGAGTTTTAATCCTCCAAGCTGGGAGTCAGTGTGTGACGTGAATGGCAGAGAACTCCAGTTTTGTGTAAGGGAGAGTTAAATATTCAGGCATCAGAGTCATATCAGAAAAACTGAACAGGGGAAGAAAAGACAGGGAGAACAGGGAGTACAGAGATGATTTCAGAGCAGATCTGAGATGAGATCTGAGGCACGAATGCAAGCTATAGAGACAGAAGCAAAAAGAACAGTGATTAATATTCTTAGTAAATGATTTATGCACTTGACGCAAAACCTATTTGAGAGGTTTTAAGATTGCACAGCATTGGAAAGTGAATCAGGTGACTGGAAAGACCCTTCAAGTTCTTGAAACCTTCCCATCTTATCAGTGAATTCAGCCACTTCTTCATTTTTTTTATTAATTTTCAAAAAGACTAAGTGTTACCAATTTACTTCTGGTTCTTTGATCCCAGTGAATCACTTGTTCAAACTTTGACTAATATATTTGATGTCCAGCTTTGAAGCACTTTCCTTGTTTTCCAAGAGCATAAAAAAATGTTCCTACTTTTCCCCAAGTGTGCTAATGGACTTCTTAATGAGTGAAGAAGTGTCTCTTATGTTACATCTAAATTACAGTTTTTCTACCACCACAACAGCCTAGGGGCACCATCTTTGGACAGGCTCTCAGGGAAGATTGCTTTTAACTTAGTCGCACTTAGTATGGCATGAGGATGTTGCAAGAAAAACTCTCTTCCCAGTGCTTGCTAAGTCTGAAGTTGTCCAACATGAGCAAAGCATAGCCCAAAGTGCCATTGGCTTATTTTTTTCTGTTCAGGTTTGGACAAATAAATAAACTATCATGTAACGAGGAAATACAAAACAATGTTATACTTGCTATCAGTGAGTATGCCACTTAAGGTTTCAATATAATAACCTTACAGATGTTAAGAAAAGGAAGTTTAAAAGTAAGCACAAGCCCAAAATCTGACTCTTTAAACTGTCCCAGGTTTTTAGCATGCTCCTACCTGTCATAAGTAACTTTTTATTGATCATTATGTGATTGCTTTTTTCCAGGCAAGATCGTTTCAGTGGTTAGGACTTAGATTTAAAATGTCCCTGTGAATTTTGGCTGGTCACTGATGTTCAAGCCAGCAAAAAGGCCTTTGTGTTATGCTGCTCAGCAATGCAGAGCTCCATTCCTTGAGTCCTGTCTACAACACTGCAAGAAACCTCTAAGTTTTCTGTATAAGCCTTGGGGTGAAGGTACCCCACTGTGGTTTTCAGTCAGGTACATGCCAGGTTCCTGCCTAGCTGCTAGGAAATGTTGATCTAAGTAGTAGCATTTTAAATCAGCCTCTTACACTTATTACTGTGGCAGGGAAGACTCTGCCAGGTTGGACATACCTGCTCAGAAATCTCTGCTTTGTTTTGGTTCCTAAATTATCCTTTTCTAACATGAACAGGAGCTACTGTCTTCCTATGAGACCTCAGTCATTACAGCAGATGCCTCTCAAATTGCAATACTATGTCCCTGTAACAAATGCAGAGCCTCTCTTTTCTAGAAAGCCCCATCACCTAACAATTGTAGGCAGAGTAACAACATGCACTTTTCTCTCAAGGCATTGTGACATTAATAACAAAAAATAAGTAAGCCATAGCCAACAAATCACAAATAATATTCTGCCCAGAAGGCTTTTCTTTAATTGTAAAATGGTTTAATGTCTTTCTTTTCCTTAAAGCCTGAGGAAAACCAACAAACTGAAGCATCATCACCACTGTTCTCAATTTCTTGTATACATGTCATCTTTTTGGTAACAGTGGGATTACTTCCAGTAAGGCTACATGATTGTAAATTGGCAACACCAGCCTCATTTTTTAAGTCAACCCATCTCTCCCAAGTGTTTGTTTCTTAAAGACATTTTGAATTTCCTTTCATAGTTGATTTCATTTTTGGTTATGACTAGCTGTTGCTTTCAAGTTTTTTAACAGAGGACTCAGTATAGATGCTAAATTGTCATGACTTTGAAACATCAAGCCTAAGAATATTCTAAATACAAAGTTTCTCAGCAGTAACAGAGTCCGGAAATTCGAGAAAGTAGAGAAATTGCTTCTTTCCTGTCCAGCTGAATCCATCTTCATAAACCAGAACAGTGAGAGATTTATGTAGCAATCATTTTGTTACTAATACTCAAATCAGTTGTTTGTTACATAGGCTTAATGCAAGTGAAATGTATGTTACAATATAAAGTGATGAGCAGGAATCCTATTAATACCTGAAAAATTTCATTTCAGAATTGTGTTACTATAGTTGGACAGCAAGAAGTACTATTTTAAAAGTCACTCATGCTGATATATAAAATGTATTTTGAATTACTCACTGGAGGAATATAATGCATGAAAAAAGACATGCCTTAATTTTCTTTTCAAACAGTGTCCTTAATCCTCTTTCTGTTCTAATATTAGGATCTATGAACCATCTCCAGGGTCTCATAATTAAAAGCAGACTGTCTATGCTACTTTAAAACCCAAATGTAGGCAGAATTTTTAGAGGTTTTTAAAAACAAAGTTGTGTTCCATTTTTTTCCCCCTAGGCAGATATTATTGCTAAGATGTAATAGTCTACATGACTTCCAGTAAAGTTTCTGTGGAGGCTAAAAGAAGTCCTGGTTGCACTGCTCACTTAAAACATTCTGAGGGCCGATAAATCAACTCCCTGAGACTGAAAAGGCAATATAGCAGTGATGTTTTCATCCATACTGTGTTTTCAAAGTCATTAGAGGTTTAGAACGACCTACAGTCCTCCACAGAAATGTCTCAGAAAAGCCTTCAATCCATCATTTCAATTAAAATCACTACCCCTTGAGCCCCTTTCTTTGCCTTGAATAGCATAGCTTGCAAGGGAGAAAACCCTCTGCTCTATTCCATGTAAGACTCCCTGTATCTTGAAGATCCACATCCCAAAGGAGGCTTTGGTGTGGTATTTACTTGTTTGAATACAGTTCAGTTGCCTCCTAGACTCTATTGACTCTGTTGACTCTGGGTTTAATTCAGTTACCTAAACACGGGTGTGTAGAAATATTTGAGACATCAAATAATGCATTTGAGACCTCTACATGTGGCTGACAAAATCAATGCAGGATCTATACAAGAGAGCTGGGATACCCTGTAACATCCAAAACAGCACTAAACATTCCTGGCTGAGTGAGACATCCTTTAAATTTTCATGGACTGCAAAAGAAGCTCAGATAAAAAGATCACATGTAGAAACTGACATTGTAGATTCTTTCTCAGAATTTAATTGCTTTTCCAGAGGCAATCGTTTTGGGATGTTCTAGAGTATCCGAAACATCTTCACAATCACAGCAGATATGATACAGGGCTACAGGCGACATGAAACTTTCTGGAGTGGGAGATGAAGGCCAAGTAAAATACATAACAACACCTAAATGACACTAAGTATCTGTACTTAAGAAGATGAATCTAGACTCTATACAACAATCAACGTCTAGAAATCCATTTAGTTGTTTAAATGTAGATATCTTAATCTGTGAGATAAATATCGCTCCTTAAGTTCCCCAAACAAGTAATTAATTTTTTCTCATTTCTTCATCTGCTAAAATTGAAACAGTGCCTCTGTCTAAGGAGTGTGTAGCATCCTCAGATAATATGTTGATAAAATTTTGTAGTCACTTAGATTAGACTATGGCCAAGACTACCATTTTTCTATTTTCTCTAAGTTCTTGTACTTCAGTATTTCTCCTTTAAGCACCAATGGACACAAAACTATTGCTTCTATATACTACTTCTATTTTTTTTTTTTTTTTTTTTTTTTTTTTTAATTATACCAACTGCATGGAGAAGGGAAGATCTTTGACTATGGTCTCTCAGTGGAGACCACTATAATCTCAGGGTTTCAAAGACCAGGAGCCCATTCTAATAGTATCAGCATCAAAGCAGAGTAGGCACACCTTCCTGAAGAGTAATCAAGACTTTATTGTCACACTTAGGGTTATTTCCTCCAATAAAGAAAACTTGATTCTTGGGAGCTCCAAGATTCAAAATAAGAAGGGCCACAAAGATAATCAGAGAGCTGGAGCACCTCTCCTCTGAAGACAAGCTGAGAGAGTTGGGGGTATTCAACCTGGAGAAGGCTCCAGGAAGACCTTAGAGCCCCTTCCAGGACCTAAAGGGGGCCCACAGGAAAGCTCTGGAGGGATTCTTGATCAGGGAGTGGAGTGATAGGATGAGGGGTACAGATTTAAACTGAAAGAGGGAAGGTTTAGGTTAGATATTAGGAAGAAATTCTTTACTGTGAGGGTGGTGAGACACTGGCACAAGTTGCCCAGAGAAGCTGTGTCTGCCCCATCCCTGGAGGTGTTCAAGACCAGGCTGGATGGGGCTTTGAGCAACCTGGTCTAGTGGTAAGTGTCCCTGCCTATGGCAGGGGAGTTTGACTATTTGTCCTACTTACAGAAAAATTTTTGGATAGAGTTTTCACATCCAAAGTATCAGCCAGGGGGTACAAACAGGAAGGAAACCTGGCTTTTCGTCCAGTAATCACAGGACTTGGTTTGTTTTGTCCTTGTCTCACTAAGGTTGCAGGAATCCATCCAGAATGCAAGATATTCCAGCAGGTGGTCAAGGAGGAGGCCCTCTGCTTAGAAAAGAATGAATCTGTTTCACATGATATTAAAGGTAATGGTCCTGATTGTCCAGCCCTTATATGAATATCCCTTGTGTATATCATCTCAGAGGCACAATGCCAAGATAACATTTGTCTCCTTGTCAAGATTTGTTTCTTACTTTATTTTGTTTCTTCAATAGTTTGAAGCTCACATCATTTTAGACATCTTTAAAAGCTCAATGTTTAAGTCAGGACTTGTGTCCTTAGATTTCCTTAAAATAAATGGAGAGAGATGGGTGTCCCTAGAACATGTTTCATTGTCTCTGGTTCATACATTTACTTTAGAATGCGATGAATCATTCTCTGGAGCAGTAGTTCTCTTTACCAACTACAGAATGAGATTAAGATGATTAGGTCAGACCCTAATAAGTTTAGATGCTCACTTAGGGCAGGAAAGCCCTACTTGGAATGTGTTACGTTTCTAAAGTATTTGGTGTGTTCTTTACTTACATCCAAAACTCAAAAAAACCTTCCACAGAAGACTGAAAAACGTGCTGAAATTATCTCATGTTGGGAATCATTCCAATCTGGTGAAAATGTTCTTTGCAAAAAGTGAAAGAAAAAAAATATTCTATATCTATGTTTCTGGAGGTTTTTTGTTTCATAATTCATTTGAAAAGATTTATGCTGGTGGTGTTTTGTAATCTATTACATGTTCAAATACAAATGCTGAAAATTAAAATGGCCATTTCAGAAAGCCTGTAAAATTTTTTTTAAATGCTGTGTAGGGGGTTCTTTGCCGGGGTTTGGGAATTGTGGAGAAATGTTTTTAATTGATTCAAAGTGAAACTTCAAAATGTTAAAACTCTTTCAAAAATGTAGTTATAACTTTTTCTGGCCAGTTTTGCTTAAAAGAGTATGAATCCACCCCTGTGAGATTTTTCAGTTACATGTTCATTTTCTACAGAGGATTTATGAGACAAAGATGCCTCATGCACTTAATATTAATAGAAGTATTGCGACCACCTGGAATTCTGCCTTTAGCAACCTATGGAAAATTAGAGACTAACCCCCCCATATTTCCTTTATCTACTTATTTATTTTTCTGCAGCCTTTCCAATCATTCTAATGTCTGATATCCTTTTTGTACTTTCCTACGCTATTTTAGTGGTATTTCCCCCCCTCTTCAATCAAGTCCAGAATACATCCTCGACATATTTCGTATTTGGAACATCCAGTAACACACCCAAAAAAGTTCTGGCAGAACTCAGGTGGTTTTGATAATGATTTATTACATGCCCTACAGTATGACATTCCAAGTATTTTTCTCTTAACCAGAAAAATAATTACATGATTTTAAAATCCTCTTTGTAGCAAAGGCTACTCAAAGAAATAAAAATCCCCCAAAATTCTGTTAAACTATTTAAAAGTCTTCAACCTGGTCAACTCTGATCTTCCCAAAGCTCTCCTTTGCACCTTTTATTCCCTAAGGATGGAAAAACTTTAATGATATTTACAGCCTTTCTCAATATATTTAAAAATGAAACATTAGATATGGAAAAACAATTTGTCCCCAGTATCTTATATGGGGCGTTTTAAAACTAGAGTAAGATTGGTGAAAGTCCCTAGCTTGTATTTTAGTTTTCAGAAACTGAACGAGACAAATTGAAGGATCACAATTTGCACACAGTTACTCTCAATAGTCACAGATAATCTCTGCTGGAATTAGTCTGTGTTGCTGTTTTTTTAATCTAAAATAGTTTCACATTATTCTCGTTGTTCAGAGCAGTGTCTAATGAGTGTCATCAGCAGAGTCCAGGGTGCAATTCTTCTCATCTTGAAGTAAATGTGTAAAATATGTCAACTGAATCGAGCTCTAAAAATGCTTATTTTTCTTCATTGTCTAAAAAGAAAAAAAAGCCGTGGATTACTGAAAAAAAAGACTTAAATATCTATGATGTCAACATTACTTGATACAATTCCTACTGCAGTTCTCTTTATGGAGTCTCAGGTGACTTGGAAAATCACTAGCCTCTTGAAAACCTTGGTGTGTAAAATGTTCTTTCTGCCTCTGCACTCAGCTGTATCTTTGATAGAAATTGTAGAAGTCACTGGAAATGAAGCCAGATCTAAGACTTAAAACATACAGATTCCACTCCCATATAAAGTCACCTGATTCTCATTTTTAACCCCATAACACTGAATACAGCAGGTTTTCAGACTGAACTCCTCAAAGGTACTATAGTCCCTCTAAGAGGGACCCTTTAAATCCCTGTGTTGAATGTGTGGGCCACTGCATGTCTAAGTGGGACTCTTATTGCCTGAATTTATTAATTTGAAAAAAAATTTGCAGCTTAGTTTAGACTATAATCATCAGAGAGACCTAAGTTTTTGCAGTGAGTGATTCATGCCATCGTCAGAAAGGAGCCACCAATATATGGAAGAATCATGCACTGGAAGACCCTATCTCTTTCTGCTGATTACAGATGGAACATAGCTAAGATTAGCTAACATATTTTAGAAAATTAAAATCACAGATAATGAATCAGGGCTTCGTTTTTCCCATCTGGCAAATTGGGGATACCAGGAATTACATTCTCCCAAGGGTGATGTGAGGGTAATGTTGTGGGAGATCCTCAGGACTATCCTTCTGGAAGCTGGAGAGTAACTTTGCTCAGCTACAGGCAAGTAATATTGCTTCCACATTTCAGCTCTTGACAATTTTAGATTTGCCTCGTCATTAGTCACAGAGGAAACAAAAAAGAATCAGTGAAAGAAAATAACACCTCCCAAATGAAACTCATGCACTGCTTTATATCCACCTTACGACTACCTAGAGATTAGTTTCGGTTACAGCACGGTGCTTTTTTTATTGGTTCAGGCACCTTTATATGCTGATAATTTCTCTGTGCTGCACCCACACCTACTTGCCAACAGACACTGCGTGACCACAGCTTGAGTTTCAGTGTGACGCATCTGTGACAAAGCTGTGATTAACTCTAACTTCTGGAAACCCTTTTTATTCGACTCATAGCATTCCCTGTGTCATCAGCTAGCAACCTCTAGTTTAGGGAACTTATGAATGCCAACCACTCAGACCTATTCCAGATGATATTGAGTGCACCCTCAATAAGTTTGCAGATGACACCAAACTAGGTGGGAGGG
>VXBH01005995.1:84814-107945 GCA_013400035.1 Rynchops niger | reverse complement strand
TTTTTTTTTTTTTTTTATATGTATCTAAATTTTAGAAGTCTGAGTTGTATAAAGAGGATATTGATTTGGAGCTATTCCAATTATGATTGCCTGAAACTAAACTGAACCTTGATTAATCACAGCTAACTTGAGATAACAAAGGAAACACCGTAATTAATAATGTAGTAACCTTTATCTCCTTCTATAATCAATGGAAGGTGAGAGACATCTCAGGGGCAACTCAGATCTTAGGTGATATGGATGTAAATATTTCTCTTCATTAATTAAAAACACAACTTGAACTGATTATGTTCCCGACTTAAAGGCCTTGAACAAAGGTCTAAAATTAGGAAGGACAACTTCCAGGCCTTTCCTATGGATGTCATGTGATACTTAGGAAGATACTACCAATACTAGTATAGAAAATGTCACCTGCTTCAGATTAGAGTCCTTTTTGTGGCAGCTTTGAAAGTCATTTACTCTTTGGAAATTCGATTCCACAGAAGGAGACCAAAAGCAATTGTTAGTTTATAGACCTGCTTAAAAAAAAAAAAAAAAAAAAAAAAAGGAATAACTCTTCAGTCATAAATGTAGAAGGATAAACAGCGATAAAGTGAGGCTAGAAATCAACAGTTCCCGGATTTAGCTAAATTTTCATGGAATTTTCATCAACTGATGGGTCTAGAGTGATTAGTAAAGGTTCTTCAGGACAAAACTGTGAAGTCTTCCAGATAGTGCACAGAGTTGTATGCTGGCCGAAGTTCACAAGATAAAAGGGCTCTAACTAAATAAGTGCTCCAGCTTCATAAGTGCTCGTAATTCATACCCAAACCTTCAAGTAATTCCTAGCTGCTATTTTTGAAAACACTGTTTCACGGCATCCCCTATTCACTTTTGTTTTGATTTCATTCTCCTGACTTTTTTATTTTTTTTTCCCCCCTGAACTGCAAGTTCTTTCATGAAGTTACTTAAAATTGTCTGACCCATTGTTCGACCTTTAATCTATATCCAATCTGCTGCAATGCAAACCCTCTTTGAATAAAGTTTCCATGGGACACAGTATTCAAAACAATTTTATTTTGTCCCATGTTGATTTGTCCAGGAGCTCCCACTGCTGTGATGCTTGCTTGGGTCCTCACAAGAATCCATCGACAAAACACTGGGTAAGAGGTTGGATAAGGAAGACAAAAACAACCTATTTTGTATTGCATTTGGATTTTCTGGTGGGAAAAAAAATAATTATAAAAACCAGAAAAGCAAAAAAAATTGTTCCAAAGTGTGTCTCTAATCTTTATGCTTCATATGCAAGTAAGTGAGGAAGTTTTAAGCCTTCTGATATAGATGTGTATATATGGAGTAATAAAACCTGGAAATATCATAGTAAATATTGACATTTCATTTAGTTTCCAATGCCTGGTCCTTGAAATAATTATATTTTAAGAAAATTACTGTTTCTGTATAAAATCAGCCATAAATTACTAAACTTAATCTCTTCAATAAATACTTCCCAGATAAACATATTATGCCCTGGAAAGTATCTTCTTTCAATTGCATTCAGTTCTTTGATTCTTTATTATTTTATTTTATATTTTATTTTTATCTTTTACTATGAGAGACAGGTATAAAGCAGATGATTTTTTACCAAAAGCTGCCCTGAAGGCAGCTTTGATCAGCTGGATGATCAGTTGGAAAAGATATTATTTTACACCTACCTCCTCAGGACTCAGAATAATGTTGTAGAAGAAGTTCTATGGTCTACTACATTTGAAACATTTCTTTTTTGTTGTTTTGTTTTTGGTTGTTTTTTTTTTAATTACTGGAGAACACCTGCAGAAGAAGTTCAGTGCTCCACTCTGATGCTTTCATAAGTGGAAGTGGTCTGCCTTTCCACATCATGTGTTTCTTTTTTGTAGCCAGGAGAGGTCCAAGGAAGATTTCTTTTTTGCTCCTTTCCCACTGTTCCTCTTCCAAAGAATTGCTGGGTTTATCTATTGGATCCGTAGCAGAAGAATCTGGCACAAATTACAGAGTTCAGAGAAAGGTGGAGAGCAGGAACAAGACCTTTCACAAGTTTTCACAGGCTTAAAGCGGGGATGAAAAGTACCTGAACTTCGGGTGCCCTTCCAGCAAAATGCCTACCTGCTCAGTTTACTTCTCTGATGTATTTTAGGTGTCCACTTTAAGATGAGATTTTATCCTGCTATATTTATCTCCTTTGACTGCAAAGGAAATGTAGTTGAATAGAGACATGAAGACATCTACAGAGTCAGATGAATCCCATTGCAGACCCTTCATTCGTTTGGTTGCTCTTCTAATATTGACTATATAAACAAACTACAGTATGAAACCCACTACTCGTTTACCTAATAGCCTAAGGAATGGAAACCCAAGTCCTTCAGACACAGCTGGTCTGAACTCCCATTGCTTACATTGCAAAGGTACACCTTACTCTCAGAGGCACTGGGATAAACCACCATCTGTAGGCATTGTTATGCAGCCAAATATCCTGTATCACAAAACTGGAAGGGAAAACACATGAAGGGGGAGCATGATATAACCTAGCATGGGCATCACTTGGCTGGAGAGAGTTAAACTGGATGTTAAATACATGAACAGCACCAAAACAGGGACCAAAAGCCCATTTTGCTCTCTCTTTTCAACGTACCTTTACTAGGGCTCTAGATTTTTTGCCTATTTCCTCATGACTGCAAAGTCATTACAATTATGGATGCACATTCATTTGATCTCTCACCCGTACTCTGTAAAACAGTCACTCTTTCAACAGAAAAGCAGGAAAGAAGCCTGAAAATACAGATGTGCTTTTCTTGACTTTGCTTTGGTTCTTCAGCCTCTTATTACCGAATAAATTTCCTTTAGATCGGGCTGCACAGAGACAGTTAGAGAGTTATCAGGGTATGAGTTCTGGCAGGGACCTTAAAATAGTGATTTAAAACTTAGTGTCCATCAGTTTCTTTTTCTGTGATGGAAATACTTTCATGTGTTGTGGGAAGCTCACATGGGATAGATAACATGACTGGTTTTGTTTGCTGTTTCAGATGTTGGGATGATGATGAAAATGGAGTGGTGTTATGGATCATCAAAGGTCCCATTCTGCTAACTGTATTAGTATGTTTTGTTTTGTTTTGTTTTGTTTTGTTTTCATTTTGCCTTGAGTATCTTTTGAAATGTAAAAGCTAAGGTAGTGTCTCCTTTCAGTAAGCTGGGAGAAAAGCAATACCGCATTCTATGGTATTGAATTTCAAATAGCTGGAAATCATTGTATAATATGTGGTTTTGTCATTGTTGGTTTTGTTGCACACACACACACACACACACACCCCGCCCGCCCAAAAACACCCTAAATCACAACATAGGGGTAAATCCTGTATTTTCTAGACTCCTGTTAGGACACAATGGAATTATCTTGACACCTCCATTCCACATACCACGGTTGTGTCTGTGTCTCTGTAAGTCATTTTCTGAAGAAAGACAATCCATACTGGCAAGATTCTTAGATAATATGAGGCTGGTTTAATAAAAGAAATACATATAGATTGTTTTATATAGTATATTTTTAAAATGAGTTCTTATGATGTGAACTTAAGACAAAAAAATTCTCCCTCATGCACACATTTATTCCATGTAAATTTAGGGAGGAACCGGTGTGTCATTTAGGTCTGTATCTTTTATAATCCCTGTCATTAACAATGAAGAGAACAGGGGCTACTATTTAGGCCATGTAATATCTACTAGGTGGTGACAACAAGTACAAGGAGTTAATATCAGACATAAAATGACAATGAGATATGTAGGTCTACATTAATTCAACATAACTTTCAGCATATCTTCATGTATGACTATATATTGGTGGGAAACATGAATACTATTTCTAATGCTATTGATTTGATCTGAGAATAGGTCTGCACTGGTTTATAGCAGTGCAATTCCTGTGACTGGTGTTTTTTAGTTAATTTGTATCAACTGAAGATGTGTCCTGATTTCTGGTAAGTTTATGGAGTTTATTTTGTCTTTTCAGATTAACTTTGTTATATTTATTAATGTGATCAGAATTCTAGTCCATAAATTGAAATCTCAAGAGGGAGGAGGTAGCCATTCAAACCACTTTGTGTAAGTATTTCTGAGTCTCTTGATATTGACCTGTTCTAGCTGCTATAAGAAATGCTTTATGGGCAGGAGCACAAAATGTTCTACTCCTTACTAATAGAAAGAGAAATGCCCAGAAGAAATAACAATGTAAACTTTCCTTTTCATCCCAAATATCACATCTCTGTTTTTCTTTAGGGTGAGGAGGGTGGGGTGGATATGTTGGGGACAAAGAGAAAAGTGAAATATAAAGTATTATAACTCCAAAAGGACCCAGCTTGAAAGTGTAAACGCTACGTCAGGTAATGCATCCATCTTGCTTCCAGTCCTTTCCTCACAAATGGACACATAGAGAAAAATGCAGATAATTTCCTTCAAATTCTTAGCAGCAACATGATTCTGATGTTCTGTTAACTGAACCTAGTTCTTCCTGCTTACGATCCCCTTCACAATCAATGGGGATCTCACCAATGCAGTTAGAGTACTCTAGCAAGTTATTTAGCTCATCCTAAGATATATGACTTAGTTATGGCACAGGACCCAGCATAAACCTGTGACCTTCTGGAGGCAGAATACCCTAGGACATCACCAGTGACTCTCACACTGCATTTAAGCAACTGAATCAAGTCCTGCGGACGGTGATGATTAGATCTCCATTGACAGTTTTGGAAGTTGCCACACTTATATGGGGGTTACTTCCATGTGATTGAGAGTAGTCTCAAAAGAGTAGGTCAGAGTACTTAGTTTAGTGCCCCTGATTTTGCATGCATATCAGGGAAAAGAACCCTTAAAGGTCAGTCCAGAAAACTTTCACGCTGATTTATTAATCTTTGTTCATCAGGTGTTGATTGTGGGAGTGGAAGAAAGTAATTGTTCCATAACTTCGTTGGGTGTAGTTGCCTCCATTACGGATCTGTTCTCTGTATTAAAATTTGTTCCAACATATAATTGCTATCACTAATTCCATATTTCTAACAGTGCATTTTTCTTTAATTCTTGGTTTGCCAGGAGACTTGCTAAATCCACGTTACTCTTGATCCCCCTCTTTGGAGTGCACTACATTGTATTTGCATTTTTCCCAGAAAGCACTGGTCTGGAAGCTCGCCTTTATATTGAGCTGGGCTTGGGTTCTTTTCAGGTAAGCTGGACAAAAAGTTGATCAATCCTAAGAGGTTTGGTCTCAGGGTTTTTAAATTTTAAAGTTACATTGGTTGTTAAAGCTGGTGTTAATAATGTGCCTAAATTCCATACACACATTCCATCTTGCTCCTTTGCAAGCTCTTTCTGTTGTTTATTCCCTTACCTTATTACTTGAAATCTCACACTACTTTTGCGCTCTGACTCAGACTTCATATTAATAATAATAATAAAAAAAAATACAATATCTACGTTTATTGAATAATGAGAGTGCCATGAAGACTGGTCCATGGATCAAGGTGAACTGATTGAAAATAATTCCATATATAATAATGGTGATGATAAGAGAAATGAAAAAATAAGGGTACTATATAACAACCTGTTCTGCCCTTACCCTTTAGCAGTAGTGAATCCATCATGTTAATACTTCTTTGTTCCTTTTATTTTGCTATACCACTGTTCAGAACAATATCTTGGATTTGAGAGGCTTGGTACATTTTGTAATAAATAGCTGAGGTCCTTTCCTTTCCCTTTCCCCTCTAACCCACAACAGCTTGTCCACATTGATATGGGTTAAACATGATCCCTCTTCCATGCTTACCTTTCAACCATGGCCAGAATCTTTTTGGGAAAATCTTTACTTGCCCAGGCCAAAGCTATTTCATGGACCAGGTTGACATTTTAACAACATAGAGAAGCAAAGGCCAGTATTCTGTGCTGTGTCTTATTTGGTTTACTAATATAGACATAGTCTAGCACTGTCCAGTGTTTGCCTGTGTTAACACTGTCTGTGAAATGGCTTGGCTCATGGCTGACTTAACACCCCCCTAAACAATGCCTCACTGTAGTTCTGGGTAAATACGAACCCAATAGCCAATATCTTGTGAGTGAAAGAAGATAGTTTAGCCGTAAAGGCATAAAACGAGAACAGTTCCTCACCCAGTATATTCACTACTGTAAATATAGACTGGAACAACACAGAGGTCCCTACTACTTTGTCTGAGGAAGAACTTATTTGTAGGAGGCAGTAAACAGTAAGTTAGTCCTTAGTGTTTCCATACAAGGGAAATAATATACATATAGTGTTGCTGGTCCATTGAGGAATTTAATCCTGTTATGAAAACCCATTAAATAGCACCACATCACCTAATTTCCAATGGAAAAAATATGTATTTTTGCTGTCTTACTACTCAAATTTTGAATGGAACTTGATGACTGTCTTTGATTCTATGCTTTAAATGGTGATGGTTGACTTTTTTCTCTACCCTCCCCATCCTAGGGTTTTGTTGTCGCTCTTCTATATTGCTTCTCAAATGCAGAGGTGAGTAGCAAGTACATAAGATTATCAGAACCTTTTAAACTCATGGGTCTCGTTTTTCTTTTGTTTTGGTTTGGGTTTTTTTTCTTTTTTTTTTTTTTTCTTTTTTGCAGAATAGATCCGTGCTTTGATCTGCTCCTGAAAGCACGAAATATGCATATCTTTCTTTTTTTTCCTTGACACCTTTGTTGACTTTTATTTCTATTCCTACGGTTCTGACAGAAGGACACAATATAAACTTTGAAGCAATGACCCTTTGCAAATGATTGGTGACTTTCTTGTCAGGGCACTGTTTTTCTGCTTTGTCTGATTGCTATCATGATGATATCTCAATGGAAAGCTTGTAACACTCCTTACTTTCTTTAGGTTTATTTTCTCCTAGTGAGTTTCTTCCCTTTCCCTTTCCCTTTCCCTTTCCCTTTCCCTTTCCCTTTCCCTTTCCCTTTCCCTCTCCCTCTCCCGGGTAGACTATGCATTTTCAGTAGTTTTATTCAACAACTTACCTGGTATTGTAACATTTTTAGAATTTGGATAAATTCCCTGTAGTACATTTTAGAGAGCCTATCATTTTAAAAACTAACTAAATTTGTTTTCACCTTCCCCCAAAGAGCAGAATGAAACAAAAGCCATGAGGAAATGTAAAAACATATCTCATCCCAAGAAAAGTGTGTAGGTTAGATGAGGAGAAGGACCCACTAATGGTGCCTCAGTCTCCCCACTAGCTTAGACTGGACACTTGTCTAGTGGCTGGACACGTGGCTAAATATAGGTGAAATTAATCCTACCCAAGGATGAATGAAGCCTAGAATACATTTTTAACTTAGGAAAACAATTTATAATGGCCATTCTGCTGCTGTTCTGAGAGAGTGACTTCAGGACTAATTGTAAATACAGAGTGCTCTACTTCCCACCTGCTTTCTGTTTGCCTAGACTTCTTGCCAACAGCCTTTAAATAGCTTCCATATTGTATTTCCCAACACAAAAAGCTACTAGGTGTTAAAAATGGGACAGGCATAGAGTGATCTCTGGCCCCAAGTTTAAGTGCTACGTGTTGGCTTGCCTCCATGTTGCTTAGGGATAACTGCTTCTGGAGCAGATTGGCCACTCATTACTACTTGGCAATGGATCCTTCCTGCATCTGTTATGGTTCCCTGCAATCACAAAAAATAATTATTTTCTGTGTCTGTGTTTCTTCAGTTTTAAATATCTGCAACAATGTGATAGACTGTGCTGCTGCAAAGCAGGGTGGTACCTCTATGGGATGAAACTGATATCTCCTGGTGTTTGGAGTAAGGTACATGGAGAGTTGAAGGGCCTTGAGCTTGCTGGGATAGTACTGGACTACTGGATTGGTGAAAGAAGCCTCCTTTGATTTACTAGAGCCTTGAAAGCTCTAGATGGCATGTGCTGTCCATACTTGAAGTTGCACACAGGGGCTGGCATGTCTGTGTGGTTAACAGAGAGAATAAACGCAGAATAGGGGCCACCTCAATGATAAATAATGCCAGTGACTTGCATGGATCCTTGATGTCTGAGATGTACTTCTGCGTGTCCCACCCTCCTCTATGTACATAAGAGTAGAGCCCATACCTGGTAGAGGATTAGATAACAGAATTACTAGATGAATTCCTAAGTTCAGAGTACATAAATCACATTTATCTATACATACATCCCCTGTAAGAATTATTAGTCTGACTTAGTTTATTTCTGCATTTAATTTGGAGTGGGTTTGTGCTAAAAATGGTACAACTATAACGCAGTCATAGATTTTTTGGTGGATGAGAAGCTCAACATGAGCAGGCAATGCGAACTTGAAGCCCAGAAAGCCAACCACATCCTAGGCTGCATTAAAGAAGCGTGGCCGGCAGATGGAGGGAGGTGATTCTGCCCTCTGCTCTGGTGAGACCCCACCTGCAGTACTCCCTNGGTAGGTTTAGGCTGGATATTAGGAAAAAATTCTTCATGGAAAGAGTGGTCAGATATTGGAACAGGCTTCCCAGGGAGGTGGTGGAGTCACCATCCCTGAGTGTGTTTAAGACTCATTTAGATGGGGTGTTAAGGGAGTGTGTGTAAGGGAGAACTTTGCAGAGTGGGGTTGATGGTTGGACTCGATGATCCCAAGGCTCTTTTCCAACCTAAATGATTCTATGATTCTATTATACAAAAAGGTAGAAATATTTATGAAGCAGACCTACAAGAATAAACAAAGAAACTGCAGTCAAAAACTGTGCCATCATCCTCTGAATATTGCAAATTAAGTCTGTTTATTTTCAAAAGTGAATAGGGACACAGTTTAAATTCTTCTAAAAATGTGTTAAGTCTTGATTCTGATTGATTTGGGTGCCTTTGTTCATCCATCTGGGCTAAGTAATCAGGTATACATTTTGGCATATTTTACCTTCAATTTCCACTAAGTCTTTATTTTCTGATTCTTTGTTTTTAAATTCCTTTCCTATAGGTTCAAAGTGAACTGAAGAAACAACTGTGCAAATGGCAGTATCAAGAATACCTGAACTTCACACACAAACACAGGACTTTGTCCAGGGAAAACAGTCCAGTCAACTATGTCACTCAATTATCACTGCTTGAAAAATTCAGTCCAAAAAGGAAAACCTCTGTGTACCAGAATGGTGTAACTTCTATCTGAGCTTTTCTAGCGGGACGAGTTGCTGTGACATTGTAACACACTACTGAAGAGATGGCCAGCTTGGATTCTTTATGGCTTTCCATAGTATCAAGAGCCTTCCATGAATTTCTTGTCCTGAATGTGAGCTGCTTTCTCACCTGGTACAGAGCAGTATCACAACCCTGGTTCTCTCTCTCCTTAAGTGTATAAAATCCACTTGTTTTGTTGTGAAAAGCCAGACCTTGAGTTGTGAATCAAGTGAATCAACAGGTTAGAACCAAAACCCCAAACCTATATCAATTCCTCACAGGCCTAGTACATTTGTCATGTCTTCGTTAGTGTTTCCCAAAATCTCCAGTTTTCAAGAGCATTATTCCTAATCTTAATTTAAAACGGTTACGTGGTAGCAAAAGTTTGCCATAATGATTAATGTTTTGCTAGTTGTTTTGAGACAACTTGAGCCAACTTAATGGGAATCACACACAGAGACTTGCTAAGCAACCTCCTTTGAAAGGAATTTCAAGGTGTCGCAAGAGTGACAAAAAAAGAGAACGAGTTCCATTATCTGCTTGGGTTTTTTTCTTCCATGCCTGGTGAGCAGAGAGAATGAATTAGTCCAGAGGACACGAAGCCCTTTCTTGTCCATGGGAAAACATGGAGTAGCTGAACATTAGAGGGATTATGAGTATATGAAGGAAGAGCACAGAGCAAAACCAATGCAGTATGCCAGATGGGCTACCTTGAGCCCAGAATGACTTACAGACTTACTCTTAGTGCCCAGATGCTGGTCCTTGTGTAGCTGGAACTGACCTTCTATCACCATAACCTTTAAGGTTGGCTGTATCCATCAATGATATACAGAATTAAACTGCTTTTGTGCTTTTATGGGGACCTTCCTTTGAGGACTAATCTGGTGTGATAGCTGTGATTATCTCAATCCTGTCCATAATTTCTCAGCTCCTTATCACTCTACTCAGTGATGTTTCTGGATTCAGAACTATCAACACAGCAGTGTGGTCTAGTAAAACAAAATATGGTCTAGTATAACAGAGTGAACAAATGTGCTTGCATCACTTCTTCAGGTGGCCTTTCTCTTTCTTCAGAACTGAGTTGGACACTACCTCAGACTCTCCAAAAGTAAAGAAAGGGCACACAAGGTGTTCCTTTCAAGATAGGACGGTTCCCAGGAGAACCTGCATCCAAACTTAAAAACACTGCTAGAGACCATGGCCATTCAAGTACATGGTGACTTTCTGTGAACTGCAATTTCACTTTAGGTCTAAAAAGTAGTGCTCCAGTCCCTCATTTTTCTGTACTTTTGGTTAATTATTTAGGCCAGGGGACATTTGACTTCGTGGAAATCTCTTTGGCTTTAGCTGTTTCATCTCTCATTCCACTGTTAGAGCAGAGATGAATTGCCCAAATTTCTATATGTATAATTCAGATCAGTCATTTATTAGTCAGGCATTTACCCCATCTGTCCCAATGAATCAGGTGATCTCTATAACATGTTATTTTGTCTATTTAGACCTCCTTATGAGTTCTCTTTGTAAAAGTAATCCTTGCTCCTGTGTTATTGCCTAGCATAGTCATGTGAACCCATTTATATGATGTACATCTATAAAACGTAAGTGATAATTGCAGCTGTTTTGAGTGAGTAATTTTTAATTGTATTATGTCAGTTTGGATGTTTCATTTGAGACTTTATAAAAAAAAGACAGTCTTATAATTGTGTTTACTACAGATACAGTTTTGAAGCCAATGGATATATACAATTTTGTCCTCTTCACCCAATAAAAAAGTTTACATTACATGATCTTGCAGCCTGAGTGAATGCCCCACTTCCCTTCCAAGACACCATCACTAAGTCACAGATCTGTGGAACCCTGTTTCTATCCATTTTTTAAAGACCATTATTTCAGGTATCTGAATTACTTCTGTATGTTTTATCAAGGAAATAGTTCTGTTAAACGTTACTGAGTTGTCTATATGAAGAAACTGACCCTTATCTCTTCATCTGTCTTTGAGAAGGAACAAAGTTGGAATGAATTATCCTTCTGCTTTTGGCCGACTTTTGTTCTTCCAAAAAACACTGGCCCAAGGCTTTATGTCAATGAAGACCTACTGTCCCAGTACAATCTCCCCTTTATTTTCTCTCCCACTGAACCTCATGTTTATTCAGTGGATGTATCGTCTTGTGTCACACAGCAGTTCCCTCTTCCCGGCTGAGCTCCCAGGATGGCCTGCATTTGACTTAAAGACCGCTTATATCAAAACATATCGTCTTCCTTTATTACTGGGAAGCTTCTATACCGGACTAAGGATCCAGAAAAAGGAAAAATGATAGCTAGGAAAGGTGATAGGTTCCAGTACACCATGAAGGATCTTTCCATCTGTCATCCAGTGTTCAGTCTCCTCAGACAATTCAACAGCTCTCACAACCCCACTGTTCCTGGCAGACCCCGCAACCTAATTTGTACCTGTATACCATCACCATGCACATTAATCTTGCATTAACTCCCCAGATATCCCTTTTTGCCTCAAACTCTTTTCCATAACCCTTACAACTCATCTCACAGAGATCTAACCCAGTGCCTCAAATGTTCTCCAGCAACCTCAGCAATACACCAGGCGTCAGCTAGGCTAGTCCTTTGTCCAAAATGTCCCTGTATTCCTCCCAATTATTATTGCTATTAATATTTCCAAGCCTTTTATTTTTCAAACATTTTGGACTAGGCTGTGTGAGCCATAAACTGGAACCGAGTGGCATATGAAGATATTCTGCATATATACAAAGCTACTATTGACATAATTTGTATAAAGAGCGCATTTGGAACAACTTGGTGACAAGGTTAATAATCCTCGGGAGTGCAAAACTTTCTTGGATAAAGATTGTGTTTGGGTTGTGAAAAGGCTGCTGATCCCTTCTTGATGGCACATCCGAGAACTTGTTGGTGTATGTAGGAGTAGGGAAGGCTTCAGGGTTATATAGCTTCATTGCAGGCCTGCGAAGGCAGCAAAGGGTTTGCAAAAAAGGGTGTCTAGAAGTGCGGTGTGGTCTGCGTGGAGGCACTGCCATCTCGTGGTGCATGGTGTGTGCTGGGCACGCAGGTGGCCCGTCTGGGTGTGTGCAGTCCAAAAAGCCAGGCAATGCACCGAAACTTTGCCCCCTACTCACAGCCAGTACGAACCTGATGTATGTCCTCTCCCAACGAGATTTGCATGATTACCAAAGGACAGCTGTAATATATCATTAAGTTATATCAGCTAGGAAAAGCTCCTTTATCTTCCTCTAATCCTCTGGCATCTTTTACATAGTTTAACTCTTCAAGTATTATTTTTAAATCCCTTTCAAACTACACGACAACCTGAAAAGGTTAAGAACAACTGTTTCAGTTGTTTTTCTTGGTGTTGCAGCAAAGACAGGTTGTTAAGGTAGCTGAAATTTCTCGTCAAGAGCAGATTTTGAACTCTTACAGTGTCAGCATATTTTTTTTCAGACAGCTTGATTGTGTGGACTCCAGATTTAAAGAAATTCTTCCAGCAGGAAACTTTATCTGCTTTTCCAATTCTGAGCTTCCCCAAAATTACCTTATCCACCTAGAGCTGGATTTTCAGAGCAATGCAGTGGGATAGTAGAAGCCATTGGGAGAAAAACAGACTTGAACACCATGAAGAATTGCAGTGCATCTCAAACTAAGGGAAGAAAAAGTTAATCAACTTAAATAAATGCATTGCATGACAGAGAATGATCTTCAGGAAAAATTAAATGCTGTGATAAGAAAAACCCAATGCAATACTCTCTCTGTAAAGTAAAGGTGGTGTTCAGTTCACAGGTTAGGTTATGACAGCAAAATTTAGGTATCTGTATATTGCAGCCTATATAAGCCAGTGGAAGTATTAGCAATACAGTTAGTGAAATCCGTGAGACACTCAACTCAAAGAAAACACCTACATTTGGCTAATAGTATAGCTGTCTGGGCATCACTGGCCATTGGTCTGGAGGTGGTTTCTGCTGCATAATCATAGCTATCAAGTGTTATTTGAGGTGTCTTGGAGCATCCAAGACATCTGCTCTGTCCTGGAGATATGATCCAGACTTTTGGACATTTAAACTTTTATTGAAAAGCAGCTGGAGGCCAGGCAGGACACCACACAGCTCTTGAAATCACACCGGCTACTTGCATTTAAGCATCCAGTCCCTGCTCTTGGTGTCTATTATGTGTAATGAAAGCTTGGGCACCTAGTCTATGTGTACATGCCTTCTTATTCCTTCAGTCCTACTCCATGAGATAAACTCCACCCTGTATCTAAAGCATATTAAAGGAGGGTCATAGGTTGATTTCTTTGTATTCAGGCTATCTGTGTGATTGCATCACAAGCAAGTTATGACTTTTTTGTCATCTACTAAACTGCTGTGCAAAAATGACTCCTCTCCATCAAACTCAATCTCAAGTCAAGCTGGGTGAACGGGCAAAGTTTATTGAATCCATAGCCAAGATTAAAATCTGACTTTAGAGGAGTCAAGCCCAACTAATGGGCAAGTGACTAGATCCTCAAATGCAGAAATGGGTCCAACTTTTTGGGAAATTCAGTGGTTTCTCATTGCTCAATGACTGGAATACATTACAGAAACTGCCAGATGCAGTTTGATGCCTTTGTCTCACTAGACAGAAGTTGTCAGAAATAGTCCTTTGGTAAAGTCACAGACTGAACCTGTAAGTCTTGATAACATAGGGTTAAAAAGGGATTTAAAATAAATTTGAACTTGAGATAGGGAGAAATTTTAAAAAATCAAATAAAAGAAAGAATTTTTTGAGTATCTGAGTGAGAATTTTTCCATTTCAGAAAATATAGCAGGATTTGAGGCAGTACTCTCCTTGGTGTGTTTACAGACCTAGTAAATGAGGTTTTCCCAATGTCGTGTTCTTGGAGCAAATGTGTTGTAGTGTGGTACTGTTTCTTCAAAATTGTGGATATTTATCATAGGACTTTTAGAGTGTCCTGAAAAACTTTTGGAGGTGCGTTTTCTTTCTCTGCCTCTTAACTATAAAAGGAGCCTAAAATAAATCTCTTAGACTAGATGTAACCTTTAGAAAAAAAGGCTTTTTCCAGAGTCCCTCTTCCACATTTGTTAATCTCCCTGTGTAGTGAGATAGTGACTGATGCTACCCTTCTGCACATGGTGGAAAGGGGAGACATATCCTGTGCCGCATCATCTAGCACTCAAAGAAAGGGCTGAGGCTGCCTCAGGTCACCTAGTAAATCTGTGTAAATGGATTACCCTAGGGTATTTACAATGGTTTGAAATATAGCAAAAAATGAAAATTCATATATCTGTACTGTCCTCCTCAACTCCCAACCTGCCCATGGGCCCAAGACACCCTGTCAGCCCAGGTCCTGTCTCAGCAATGCTGTAGGATGCTGATCCCCATCTTAACAACAATCCTGCCCCACCAAGTGGGGGATCACCCCACTGATCTGGGATAGATCCATAGGCTGAGGTCCTGGCCTGTCCTTGGACCTGTCTTGGACCTACCTTACCACCGTGAACTTGCCTGATGATCTGGACCCTTGGTTGAACCTGGTCTCCATCTACAGGCTTTCCTTACTTCTTCACTGGGATGTGACTAGTCCTGCTGCTCATGCGATGCCCTGTGTCTCCCAGCCCTCATCCCTCAGGATTAGCTGGCCCTGGCTGCTCCCTGACACATTTCTAACCTCAGTTTCAATATATATATGTCCACTTTCCCATCATGTTGACCAAGAGGTCCAACAGCATCCTGGCCTGTATCAGTGGCCAGCAGGACTAAGGAAGTGATTGTCCCACTGTAGTCAGCACTGGTAAGGCTGCACCTTGAGTGCTGTGTTGAGTTTTGGGCCCCTGACTACAAGAAAGACATTGAGGTACTGGAGCATGTCCAGAGAAGGGCAACAAAGCTGGTGAACAGTCTAGAGCACAAGTTTTATTAGGAGGCGCTAAGGGAACTGGGGTTGTTTAGCCTGGAGAAGAGGAGGTTGAAGGGAGACCTTATCACCCTCTACAGTTACCTGAAAGGAGGCTGTAGCCAGGTGGGTGTTGGTCTCTTCTCCCAAGTAACAGACAATAGGACAAGAGGAAACAGCCTCAAGTTGCACCAGGGGAGATTTAGATTCAATATTAGTAAAAAATTATTCAACTAAAGGGTTATTAAGCATTGGAATAGGCTGCCCAGGGAAGTGGTTGAGGCACCGTCCCTGGAGATATATAAAAGAGGTGTTGACATGGTGCTGAGGGACATGGTTTAGTGTGGACTTGGCAATGTCTGGTTATCAGGTGGACTCAATCATCTTAAAGGTCTTTCCAACCTAAATGATTCTATGATTCTACTACTGATGCAATGTGCTAAACCTCTTCCTCATGTAAGTGCACTGGTTGATGGTGAAGGAAGACTGTGCATAGCTCAGTGATGGCAAAGACTTCACACCTGGTTAGTCCAGGACTAACTTTGCCCAGCAGACTTCTGGGACTCCTTCCCATAAGTAAGGTAATCCTTTTAGCTTAAAAATCTCCATCCTGCTGCTTTAAGAAGAAATACACTACCCTGTAACTTCACAGACAAACATTTCTCTTTGGTACAATTTTATAACAGAACAGACTTATACAAAATAATAATACATTTATTGTGTCATCTACAGCAGTATACATGTTAAAAACAATTTCTCAAAACACAAAAAAGTTTAGAAAGCAGCAATTGATATCTGTGTTTCCACCTCATAACAAAGCTGAATAACCCCAGATCCCAAAACCAATTAAACCAAATTTGACCAAAAAAGGTCAGTATTAGACCCAACAGGCCAGTAAGTTTGTACCTTGACACAGTGAAAAGCCAAAATACAGCTTTCCATCCAACAACTTGGTACTTATCAGAGCTATAGCATGTTGCATTGCCACTAAATTGACAAGAAAAAAGGAAAGAGAACAAACACACTAAATATTTGTTTTTACAGATTATACCAGTACACAAAGGCCTCTTGAGACTTCTTTGCAAGCACAAAGTCCATCGGAAAAGGCATATCCAGAAGCCTAAGTCATTTCAGACACTGAAGAGTGTCATATCACACAGTGTCGTATCACACAGTAATTCTTTACATAGATGAATTCCCCAAAAGAAAGACGATGGGAAATTGCAATTTGAATCATAAGAAGGTGAAAGACCACAAGGTTCAAAACATTGTTCAAGCTCTGCTGGTGTGTTTTCATACACAAAATACAATGTGTATTTAGCTGAATTTAGCTCTTTAGTAAAGATATGCACGGAGCTTAACATCAGAGCATCCTTAACTACGACTGCATCTCCCTATCTTCCTAATGCAATTCTGAACTGGTTGCATATGCCTGACTGCTAAAAGCAGAGGATAAAATCCTTACTTCTTTTCACTGCACGTGCACTATATACCACTGTTTGTTTCTGGACACAGAAACACTGGACATATGGACACAATCTGACAGAGAAAACAAGACTTCCTGAAAATTGCTCTCAGTGAGAGCTACTAAGCCTTTATCAGGCATGCACCTCCCCCAGAGCTGATTGGTAATACCCAAAAGAAGCCACCCCCAAGCTTTTCAAGACCTTTATTTCTCAGCACGTATGAAGCAGAACAATAGTGACTGGGCAAAGTTGCCAGGGGAAAAGTCATCTACGTGTAGACTTCCACAGTGTCAACATCTGTCTGATCTGGTCAGCTAGACTTCCTGGTGGAAACATATACTTGCAAAGTATGAATCATCTTACCCTTGAGTAGACATCAAAAATATGTTTGATGCCTGTACTCTAAAATTGCTCATTTTTCTCTTGTGACTACAGAGGAAAAGTGGAGAAACTAGATGAATGCAAGATATCCTCTCTATCGATGTCTAAAGCTAAGTGATGTGGATATCTCCTTAGCCACCTGCTTACTGACACAGGATCTTTTCCAGGACTTTGCCTATGAGCCTAATGCTGAAAATGACAGCTGTCGAAAGGGACATGTATTTAATATAGCCCTTGATATTTGACTCTTTAAGAAAGCCAATCAGGTAAACCCAGGTATTTTGTTGCATTTTTGTATTATGTACATTTCTACAGCTGTAGACCCAGGAGTTTATCTTAGTCTCCTAGATATCCACACAGAGCTCACAGATATGACATAGGAACTATAGGAGACAATAACCTTGTCTGGCAGCTGGAGACCAAGCAGGATCCCATGTGGTGTCCCACATATCCAGCTCTATCTGTTCTTGCTACCTTGTCTCTCTTCCCTTTTCCAAGCTATAACAGCTCTGCTGAGGTCATATCTATTGTTCCCCAGTGTCATGTAGCAGATGATTTTAAGCATCCTACGTTTCTCTGGAAGCCTTCCCCACATGGGAAAATCTCAGAACAACAAAAGAAAAAGTCTTAGCATCATGAAATACATAACCAAACCAAGGAGGAAAAGCTTAATTATTGAACTTTCTAGGTGCATCCACTGAATGTCGAAACTATGAGGATTACCTTTGACATTTAGATCCTGTACTTTAACATGTAAAAAGGCTTCACAGGACTTCATGGCAGCTGTAAAATCACAGCTTGCATGTTTCTGTTGATGTTGAGGACACAGAGAGGTAAGTACAGTAGCTTCATCCAGGATGCAACATCTGTTCTACATGTATCTTCTCAAACCACTCACTCACTGTGAAAAGGCTACAAAGAAACCTGGTTATACTGCTCTTTCATCCTGACTCTCCTGTAATATTTGGATGCAGATACTCCTTGTGATTATAGCTGGCTAGCAGTGGCCATACTTTCCTCACCATCTCCTCTCTATCATTATTTGTCGAAGTAGATGTTGGATGGGAGACATTGAAAGGTTCATCAAAGACTGGATGATGCTACGGGCCGAAAGCTGAAAAACCACACACTCATACAGATTGTCCTGGCAAAATAGCTTGCAGTAACTCATCCTCTGCTGTTTGCAGCTGTAGTGTTCAACCTTTTTTTGATCTATGGGAGCCTTCACATAATTACAGGTAAGACAAAAGCCCTTCAGGAGCCTAACAAGCATATATTACTATATACAATGAATGAACTTATTTTCCTTAATCATCTTCCATGGTTACTTCAGAAATAGTCTCTCACACCTCCACAGACCACAGGTTGAAAAACTCTGCCATAAAAAAAACTGTTTCTGAAGCACTATTGAAAAACAGTTTCAAATACCAAGGTAAATAAAGCCAATTAAATGATTGGGGTTTGTATTTCTTTTGTTGCCACTGTTTACTAAAGTCACTCCTGACATATTTTTTTGCTATACCCTCTGAAATTTGTATATCTAATTTCTGGCTGGGCTGGGCTGGAAAGATAACGTAATTAGGCACCTGCATGGTTCACAGGCCAGATTTAGTAAGGATTTAGTAGCAGTGTCAGACAGATAAGCAATAAAATGTCACAAGCTGACACAATCAGTATATTTTTGCTACTTTTAGTGTCGATTTCCTGCAGTATGGTGACTGACTGAGTGCCCAATCCCTTTGATTGGAAACGGCAGCAACACAGTTAATCTTGTAACATTATAACTGAAAACAGAAAAGGAGTAGACTGGGATAATTTCTGCCTTTAGATATGACTGAATGAAAGCTCCTCAAAACCAAAATCTCATTTATACACTTTCAAGAACTGGAAATCTTTCTCTTAGTTTTTACCATTACCTTCCCCCCCCCCCACCCCCCCGGCCCCGAGGTGCTTAATACACTGCTTCCAGTTAATTTTCCTGCTGTTTTCAATGGATTTGCATATATCTGTATTTGCTTCCTGGCATTGGTTTTGCAGCCCAAATCAAGATTAAAGCTGAAACAAATGCAGCTGAATAGCATGATTATTTTTAGCCTTATCTTTCAACTGCATGACCAAAGATAAACTGTAGACTTTATCTGAAATAAAGCTGTTCATATTACAGGAAGGGAGAAAGGAACTGGAGGCAAGATTAGTATGACAAGGAGCATAAGCAAGCCAGCAGTTATTTTAATTTGGAATTCAGAAAAAAAAAAGGTTTCTAACTGCCAGAAGAGTGAAGTTTTACAATAACTTTCCAGTGGGAAGTGAAAGTGCAAAAAAAGTAAAAGCCTAATGTATTTTAAAAGGGGAATTGATCAGTTTAGGAGTGGGAGTAATATGCTGTGAAAATAGTGGCAATTGCAGTTTCCTTCAGATTAAGCATCCTTATGGCATTGTGCTGCTCTGGAACCTGAGGATCAGAGACCAACAGCTTTAACTTTGCTAAATATTTTTTATTCTTCACCATTTTGTCTTTGTGTATTTTTAGTTATTGATTTCTTTTCTCCGTGGCGTTTATGAAAAAAAAAAAAAAAAAAAAGAATTTNAAAAAAAAAAGAATTTTTGAACTAATCAGAAGTCCTGCATAGCCCTTCATATGCAAGCACAGAAGCTATCATGCTATGCAGAAGCAGAATTTCATCCATCATTGATATGACAATATTATGACAAGCCACAATTTTACAAAATGACATGGACAAGGCAAATCATGGCACCTAATCCTTCCATCACTGCTAGAAAGAATCAGATTCACCCAGGTCAGGATTTGAGCAGGAGCCTAACAAACACTGTATTGTGTCCAGTTCTGGTCCCAGCAATTCAAGAAAGATGTGTCCAGACTGGAGAGGGTCAAAAGGAAGGCCATGAAGATGGATCAAAGGGATGGACAACCCACTCAATAAGGAAAGACTGAAGGAGTTAGGTCTTTTCTACCTAGAAAAGAGAAGGCTCAGGGGGAACCTCATCACTGTACTCGAGTACTTAAAGGGTGGTTACAAAGAGGATGGAGGCTGTCTCTTCACCAGGACCCACATGGAAAAGACAGGGGGAACAGGTACAAGTTGCACCAGGAGAGGTTTCACCTCAATATGAGAAAGAGACGTTTTACAGTAAGAACAATCATTCACTGGAACAACCTGCCCAGGGACATGCTAAAGTCCATATCACTGGAGATTTTCAAGATGCAATTAAGCAGGGTATTACATAATCTCGTCTTGTCTCCCTTTCTCATAAAATGTTGGACCAGATGGTTTTTCAAGGTCCCTTCCAACCTGGACTAATGAATTTAAGATTCTATGAACTGCTTTGGATTCCATTCTGGAAGGTACCTCACACATGCCATTGATGATGGAGAGAGTCTAGGCAGAATCATCTTTGCAAATGTAATCCCAAATTATGAATACAGTTAGTTCCTGACCACTTCTAGTTGTTATTTAGCCCTGCAGTTGCAAGACACAGTTCTTTAGTTGCAATGATGGACAGATGGTGAAAATGAGGAGCTAGACACCAAATAAAGTGTCTGAATTTAACTTCCAAACTGCACCTTTTTTTTGCGTTTTACTCTGGACTTACCTGCTTTCAACTCTCTCCCTTCTCCCACAACCTTATTTTAACACCTGCTTTTCAAATACAAATATTTAAATGCAGCAGAGGAACTTGGGTGGTTTTCCTCTATAAATAAAAACTCCCACAACTAGGCATTTAAGTTTCATTACCCGGGCTCTGAGTTCCAAATATAGTAAATATAGATGAAGGTAAAAGGAGGTGAGATCATCATGCAGCAATGAAACAACCCTTGTCCTTTGAAAGAGGTTGTAGTTTTCATTTTGGGATGTTAATTGTCCTGTAGTACCAGCACTCCACAACAAAAAGTCAATAATCAAACAGTGCTTAGATACAGTAAATAGTCACAAAAGCTGCAACACAGAAACTTTTTGTACATTTACAAAAGCAAAATAAGAAAATTTGACAAGAAATACATAATGGGCATGGTAGAAAAAATGGCTCAAGGAGCACTGCATGCTTGTTTTTCTTTTAATTACGTATTGTTTTTAATAACATAGCCTTTCTAGCTCCAAAATATATTTCACAGTGAAAAAATCAAACAAAGCACTGTTACAATCAATTGATATTTACACACACCTAGAAGGAAACCACCTGTTGGCTTCTTCCATCCTGAAACAAATAGAAATGACAGCCACTGTGAATGGTGGCCATGCATGTCCAGCATCTTCAATTTACATTCAACATAAAGATTTTTTTGAGAATTAATTTGTGCGATGGCATCAGAGTCTGATTGAGATAACTATATACACCTGAAATATGATCTTTCCAGTAAAACTGAGGAAGTTTGAGAGACTTGGGAAAGCCACATTTGGAAGTGCATCAACAGTGCCAATAAAAGAATCATAATAGAAGGGGGTTGCCTGTATAATATATCATATATTAAATATTTCAAGACATACCATTTCCTCTAGAAAATTCAGTGCTGGTGAAAGGTGCCAAAAACTTCAATTTATCCACTGAACAAGAAATACAGGGACTGGAACAGCAGAAATTTCCCCTCCACTGCCCTCCAACTTGTCTTGCTGCTGAGCATTTGCTCTAGGAATTTAAGGGGCAAGTCCAAGTTTTCAGTCCTTGGCCTCTCTTGCTGAGATTGCCAAAAAATAATAGTAAAGTGCTGGGGCCAAATCCTAAGCCAAAGTGAAGTGGCTTTGTTCTAATGATAACAACAGTTTTCTGTACTGATTTTAATTTAGCTGAGGACCTGGGCTCCGGTATGCATGATTGGAAGGTGGTTTTGGTGATGTGGACACTTGCCCATGAGGCACTGGACTGAGATCCACCAACACACACTGCAGAGCACTGTAGGACAGCCAGGAAAACAACAGAATTCAAAAGTAACCTCAAAAACAACACTAAAAAAAAAAAAAAAACAAAAAAAAAACAAAAAAAAACAAAAAAAAAAAAAAAAAAAACAAAACATGAATAAAACCGATCTAAACACTTTCTTGCTCTGGACTGAAACATGGCAAAAATTCTCCAACTAGAAGCAGTTATTCAACACCTTTTTCTCAAAAGTTCTGATTTATTAGTGCTTGAAAATTGGCTACCAGCCGTTCATGCAAAATATACTGTTTGATTTTTTAAAAATAATATACTTACAGTATTGCCAATGTAATACCTTGTGAAAATACAAACTTAAATGTTTTCTGTTTAACTTAACATTAGTCTTATTTTAAAAATGTCTAAATCTGCATTTACCTGATATATCTGGCTTTCCCCATCTCCCATGTCTTTCTGGACTGCTAAAAGTGCATGGCTTCTCAGTAAACTTTATAAAATTGCTTTAGCAGCACCTAATGAGAAAGGAAGCTCCAATCTATCAGTTAAAAATACTTCAGTGACTTTTGCAGAGAGTCTGGTGTAGGGGGACTAATTCTGCTCTCAGAGCAACAAACCAGTGCCAAAGACTTGAAAAAAAAAAGGTGTCTGGATGCTTTGACTTGCACTTAAAATACTGGAGTACAGTAAAACTAATTTAAAACTTTTTGCTGGTCCTCAGTGTGAGGGTAGATTTCACCTGAAAGGGGTGTAAGCTTTTCATGAGAGCATGATCGTGTGCAAATATGAAGTTAACCTCAACATTTCTGTCTGTTTCAAATTATTCTTACATTCACTTACAGTGCTACAACTGAGAGCAGATTATGTCCCATAAAGCACTATATAAGTGTTAAGTATCATAATTAATATCTCTGACACAACTTTCTGAGACCTTTCTTTCTCATTTTAAAAATAACGAAAATAGCATTATTTTTTAAAAAAACCCTATGCTTAAAATGACATTAAAATCTTTTTTTACCTAAACTAAGAAAACCCAGAGAAATTAAAAGCTCACACTCTGCTGACACGAAAATTCTGAGCCTTTAATTTTATACTTTTTTAATTCATGATCATGTCAACTAACACCAAGGAACAAGCCTGAATTTTGAGTTTCCTGGTTACTATTAGTTTCAGTTCAAAATTTCACATTTAAAATGTCATTTTCATTTTTGTTTTTTAACATATGCATACACATACACGCACATATATATATATATTTTATATATATATATATATATATATAAACAT
>VXBH01005995.1:58974-77209 GCA_013400035.1 Rynchops niger | reverse complement strand
TTTTTTTTTTTTTTTTCTCTATGGATACGTAATCAGATTAATGAAAAGGAACAGAAACATTGTGGAGAAAGTTGTCAAATAATATTACCTCCATAAACAAAAGAGGATGTAAAGAACATAAGCATCTTAAACTACCCACGGAATTAAAACAAATCATCTCTCAAAATCTGTTACCCTTTATATTCAGAACTAATTGTGACAACAACAAAAAGGATAAATGTTATTTTGATTTAAAAGTCAGAATAGAATTGTCTATTAATATATTGTATTAATATGTTTTTTCTCACTGCAGTCATAGATTAATTTTGGAAATGCAGAGGAAGACGTTTCCTATTTTCCGCTTTCTGGCATTAATATCTGATTAATCATAGAATTAGTTTGTAGGATCTGGAAATATAATGACATCATCAACTTATCTGAGATAATGTCTTCAACATTGTCATAAAAGTCGTTAAGAAAGTACATGAAATGTAAGAAGTAGCATAGTGAAGTTTATACATGATTAAGATCTATAAAGAGGAAAAAAAAATTAATAATAAAAACTTGAGAGATACTAATGGCTGTGTGGATGATGATGAATTGTGTTTTTTCAAGAGCGTTAGGAAGAAAGAAGACTTAAAGCAGTACCTGTGTGACATGGAAGTTTATGTGCAAAGGTGATATGAAGATGTTAAAGAATGTAGCAAAAATCTCAGGAGTGTAACAGCCAAAGATATTCATCTTCTTTTCTGCCCACACTCTTTCAGACAAGCGAAAAACCCGTGAAATGGATCCAAAAGTTTTGAGGACAATAATCACTCAGTTGGGCCTAAACTCGCTGTTTGTAAGAGATAAGTTCTCCAAAGGGTCTAGAAAAAAAACCTTGTTTACATTCAATCAGGTAGAGGAATATCTTAAAGTTACTTTAAAAAAAAAAAAAAAGAAAAAAAGCGAGCTGTGTTTCAATTTTTGTTGAGGCTGACATTCTATTTTTCATCTGTTATCTTCTTTAGAAACAGTTTAAACATAACATTTTCTCCAATAACGTGTCTATGAATGTGGTCTTTCTATAAAACGTTAGTACAAAGACGCATACAATGGTGTCCTCTGTTTTTCCTTACTTCTCAAGTGAACTATGGAAAGACATCTTTACAGCAAAAGGAATAGAAAGTAGAAAAGTTGTCCAACTTTGCCCAGTCTCTGAAGGAACCATGTCTGTATTTTTCAATTGCATATCCACACTTACTAAGGACACTGCTGAAATGTATATTGATATTACAAAGGACATAACTGGGCATGAACTGGAAATGAAAATATACATCATGTTGCATTGTTGAATAGAATTTCCAGTGATTTCTACTGAGTCTTACAGTGTGTTCCTATTCCTCATTTCAAAACAGGTTTCTGGAGGACAAATTAATGCTGTGATCTAAACAAACACAGTAACTGCACATCAGATGAAAAAAAAAAAAATATATATTGAGCAACTGTGCAATAGGGAATAAGGCCCAATGGGTTCTCAATGGTCTAAATAGGTCCTTCCAGTTTCTGTGAATGGGATGTAACAAAGATATGTCTCTAGACTCAGAACTTGCAGATACAACTGCAAGAACTGCTAAACTGCTCAGCTGGATGATGCTATGTGGAATGAATCAAAGAAAGCATCAGAAAACATGAGTCCTCTACAGCAAGTGACCTGAAGCTCCAGGAGAAATTGTGTAAAGAAATTTGTGGTTGCCAATCTCTTTTCTGTCTCTGAGACAGTGGTGAAAACCGTAGCTTAGAGCTTAATCCCCCATCAGTTCCATATATCTCCACTCACTGAAGATGTGTCTTGTGCCATTTCTGCTGGGACTGTAGCACTTTTGTTGGGCTAATTGCAAAGTCGTGTAGCTCAAAAAAGCCATTGTGACTTACACAAGATTTGACAGACAACACTTTGTGCTATTAAGGTAAGGATAAAATGTGGAATAACTTTTCCTTTGGCAAAGAGTTTGCTGCCTTGGTCTTAGAGGTTCTCACAAACTGACTTTTTTGAGGCAAAATATCACAGACTGTCAAAAGAAGAAAAAGATCTTCAATGATAGCCTTTGAAGGAAGACTATGTAGTTGTTGTTTTGGTATTTAGGCCTGCTTCTGCAACCTAAGACAATTGTTCTGTTTAAAGGCTGAGTCTTAAGTGAAATTAATTTGGTGAAATATAAACTTTTGCAGTGAATACATCAAGGTCTGTGGTAGTCATGTATAACAACGCTCATCTCACCAAGGTTTGAACATACATACTGTAACTATATTTATAATGAAATAACTAACATAATGTCTCTAAAGCCAATGCAGAGAAAAATGCACTTTTAAGGCACAGTTCTTGCCTGCTATAGATGCATCTTAAAGAGGAGGTGACTCCTGTTGTAAACCCCGTAAGTATGTACTGAACAGGGTTATGAGCTAACTGCAATGATGACATCTATTTTTAGTTAAATTAATTCCACACCTACATTCCTCTTATTGTCACTAAAGAGGAACAGGCATTTACGCTCAAGGATGCATCATCTATCCCTAAGGAAGGCTTTCTCACACCCTAAGTCTCACCATTGAGTGCAAAGCGAATCTGGACTGAGTTTATCATATAAGTTACTGCACTGTTGCCTTGTAAATTTTAGATTAGAGGAATCCTGCCTCTTTGGACGCAACTCAGTCATGAATATGTAGAAAAAATAATCATGACAATATTTCAAATAGAAGGGTAAAGAGCAAACCATGAGGATACAGGTTGTCATTAGTAATGAAACGCTTAATACAGCTCATGTTTAATAAAGCAAAGCATTTGTTTTATCAAAAGGATGCTAAACATAGTTAACATCTGACTTTCAGGAACTTCAGTAATCTCCCTGACAGATATATGTCTTTTGCAAAAGTCTAGGATCACTGTCGAAGACCTGAATACCTGAATACCTAAATACAAGAACTGATTACAGCATTTTAATTTTCCTATGAATAAATGACATCTTCAGATGGAGGCCTTGAAAAGTAGTGGAATTTTACTTAGAATTTCATATTTTAACACAAAAAGTAAGGTTTAATTTTGTTTATTGGAAATGTACAGAGCTTTTTTGGGCTCCTGTTTAGGCTGAGCTCTTCTTGCCGTTGACTAGGTAGAGGATTTCACCTTAGAGGGTTGTCAGTCTGACATCCTTCTGAAGCACTGCACTTAATGTGGAATATGTTTCTCTGCAAAGGCCAGACATGAAGTCTATGCTGCATCCACTTCTAGATTAAGTAGTAAATGTCATATTTCAAACTATCTTCTCCCAAATGTAGGTCCTAGTTTTACCTAACTGTTCTTAGACTTCAAGCTTCTCTCAGTCTAAGTGTGGACTTGCTGACTGTTTTTCTGTTCTCTATTTCTTTTATCTGCTTTTGCACAATGCCAGTCTGTTGACTGAACCTTTTGAGCATCTTCATTGGTCTATTTCTTAAATACCCTGAGGAGATGTGAAATCACAGAGAAAATTCATTTTCATGTTTTAAATGTTTTTTTCTAGCTAACAAGCACAAGAATATATGCAGCTGTAAGTTACAAAACAACATTTTATCCTTAATACTGTCAAAGGTAACTGCTAAGTATTCTTCAGAAAAATGGATGGGTTGGATCTCTGTGGCAGGCACTCTCTGAGAGTGTTGATTTGCACTCATAAGACTTCTGTGAAATTCAGGGCAAAGTTCATCAGGAAAAATAATGTATAATAGATTTCTGAAAGGTACACCTCATCTAAATGAATCCTGTGGGCTTCTTGTATGAATAACATAGAGTTCCACTATGAGAAAGTGATTAATTCACATGTCTATAGACTAAATGGCATTATTCAATTTTCTAGATGCCTCACTCTAATTAGGCAAATCTTTGACAATGACTTCTGACTAGATACATAATATTTTGATACTAGGTTTAACCATAGCCTTTCCTCACTCACGGATATATGCTAACACAACTTCACTCAGTTCAATGGACATAAGAGGTTTTGCACAGGGTGAGAGTCTTATTCACTCAGTCCTGCCCTGCCCCTGTTGTTCTATCAAACAGGTGAAACATTTACTCTCAGTGTGACCAGCGCACACCTCTTTGCTGTATAATAAAAAGTAACTCTTAATATTTTCTATACAGACACTACCCAAAACCATAAATAGCATCATCCATAATTACAATTTTTTTACAAAAATAACCTTAAAATCCTTGATTGGGGTGCATTGGCAAAAACACACAACAACAAAAAATTCTACATGCAACAAGAACTAAATGAATGCCTGCTCTCTGGTTATTACCCCTCTGCTAATACCCATTCATTTACTTGCAACATGCGTCATACAAACACAGTAACGTCACAGGATTGCGTACACTTACAGGGTAATGGTTGATAGTTCTGACATCTTGCAAGAGTGCTGGTTAGCCCTCTTAGGCTTACAGTAGCATTTCTGAACGCAGCTGCTAAATATGACAAAATTAGCATTTTTTTCAGCATATTGTGAACAGGCCAAGGTAGGTCACTTTCAACACATTTCATGAGACACGTCACAAAGATGGAAAGCGGACATGACAGAATGAAATACAGCACAAACCATGTGCTTGGCTGAAGCAAAAATAAACAAAAAAAATAATTAAAATGTGCTGGCTGTCGCTGGTAATGGTGATGTGTTGATTCACAGACAAACCAAGGACTGAACAACCTGGAGGCAGGCGGGCAGCGTTATGCATCCAAGGTACACATGACCTTTGCAGTCTGGTATTGTAGAGAGGGTAACAGAACAATTTATTAAATGAAAGTTGACTGCACGCTGGTGGAGAACAATTAGATAGTAACATGAATTTGTAGGATGGAGATTAAACTAAGATCAAGTTGGATCAGATGTTCTTCATTTTCGTGTCTAAGTACCCAAGGCAGTGTAGATCCTGTCTTTTTAGTGAAGAGTACTAGGAAGGACACCAAAGCACTTTTTCACCCAGCTTCCTCGATGCATGGGGAGGGGAGTTCAGTATGGAAACTACATCTCACTGGTAATTCAGAGGTAGTCCTTATTTTTTGTCACACACTTTAAAAGACAGGTGTGGTCATAAAAACAGTAGGCACATGTACTATGGACCAGGCCCATTATCTCTACATGTTGTATTCTAGAAAGAGCTGCTATGGAGAATGGGATGTTTACATTTACAACTAGCTAGAGAGAGGTTAATTCAAATTGGCTGTCAAGAAGGGTAATCTGAAACAGTGTGGGAAGGCATTTTGGGGGATCTGAGGGACATAGCCTTTGTATCTGTTATGGTAGGCTGAAAAACACGAGAATTTAAAATAGTAATTACTTGTTGACTTTTGAGGGGAGATTATTTGTTTGGTTTTGTTTTCAACACATGGTTGTGTTGAAAACACACTTTCAGAGAAAGTGAGATATTTACAGTACAGATGTCTAAGTAAATTGGGCATCCTTGGTTCCTTGAGAATTGTCAGAGAGAATAGGTAAACGAGAGAAATAGGCACTTATTGGTCAGGGTATATCTGACCTATTTTAGATGTCCGCTTTAGGATGGTATGAATAGCACACCAAACACCACTGACTACTCTGACTATATCTCCGTTGACTATAAAAGATAATATGGTGATATAAAGGATAATAAGCAATTGCCTACAAGGCAAACATCTAACTTCATTCAAACAAACCAAACTCTGGTTTGGTTGCTCTGCTAATACGCATGGTCTATGTCTTGTGTTCACCTAGCCATAGAGGGAAGATGTAGTTTATAAACTGAACACTGAAATAGAATACATTGAAAACATTAATTTTATTTCTACTGTCAACTCCTTTAAGACAATTCCATTTACTACAGCTGTCTTTTTTTTGTTTTGTTTTGTTTTGTTTCCTTTTGGGTAATCAAAACCTGACTGCTGTGTTGTTATTAAAGATTATAGCGTAAGAGCCGGAAAGAATACAGTATTGTGGCATGCACACATCCAGAAAATAGAAATAGTAATCATGTTTCAACTTCCAAAATTAATCTAATTTCTTGGATGATGCTAAGGAAGTAAATATGAAAATGACTGTTCTTTTTACAATATGACTTCTGTGATAAAATTTTGCACTGCCTCTGTTCTTCACATGGCTGAGTTGTGCATTAATTGTCAGCTAAGACTGATCAAAAACAAGGAGGGAAGTTTTAGAGACAAGTCCTTTTTACTATGGCTGAGACTTTGAGAAGTGACTATGGATTTTGAGTGTCTCACTCATTTTTTGATCACTTGATCTGAAACACATTTTGTCAGACAAGTTTTTACCACAGGAGGGCTGCTCAGCAAGTCTTGAAAAGCAGTGCTTATGAAGGGATTTTAAGGTACATAACCTGAAAATGAAACATCTAAAAATCAATAATCACTTTGAAAACTCCTAGTCATGGGGCATTGTAGTGGGTTGTGCTCTTAAATGATATGCTTAATTTTGCCATGGTAACCTTGACAAAAAAAATCCCCACCCATGTTTCCTTTAAACTTAGCTTATGCTTATGCTGCATAAAAAAGCTTATGCTTTATATATATATTAAAACAAACAAACAAAACAAAACAAAACAAAACAAAAAAACCCAAACAAACAAAAAAACCCCAAACACAAAACAAACAAAAAAAAAAACCAACCCAAACCAAACCAAAACAACCTAAAAAACTCAAAGCTTATGCTGCTTTTATTTGTTAGGGATTGCTTTTCATTATAGGTTTTTCTAGTGAGTAGAATTGACATGACACTTGATATTTGCTAGAATTCTCAAAAAGGACAGACTTGCTTTTGAAAAGAGTATCTAAGAATTAACTACTACTCCCCACCCAATGAGGGGATATCTTCCATCACATAGGCTTGTGATGCAAAACTCTTAGCAAAATATTAATATTTTAGTGCTGTTACCCTTTTTTCTGCCATCTTGTCTAAGTAGAATAATTTCTCTGATGTTAGTATTGTAAAATGACCCAAAACCTTAAGAGTACAGAATTGATAGAAGTTTTCTTTCCCTTTTTGCCCTCCCCCCCTTTTTCTTCAATTTAAACTTCATTTATATATATATCTAGTTAGTTATTTATTGTTAAATTAGAAAAATAGGTGGAAGGAAAGGGAGAAAGAGAGAAGAGACTGAGGAGGCAGGAACTAGAAAGAAATGGGAAGGAGAAAAAAATAGCCAAATAAAAGAAAATATCAATGAGGTTATGGATACCAAAACACTACATGAATTAGGGCAGGATCCTGAGATCTCTGTAGGCACACACTGCATGGAATTGGTCACATCTAACTATATCGACCTAAGACAAATTTAAACTGAACTTTCACCTTTAACTCACTCAGTCATGGAAAGGAACGGGCACTTCCAGAGGCTGACCTGACCTGTGCAACAGGGGCCTCTAAGACATACGGGATGCATCGTCTTACGGAGGTGCCTTGGTCTCTCAGTTTGACTATAGACGATGACTAGACTGCTTAGATTAAAAACGAGACTTTAGACAGCTAAAGGCAAACAAGCTGAGTCTCACCGCAATTGTCCTGTGCATGGACTGCAGCTGCATCTGGGAGGAAGAGGGAGGGTGCTAGGGTGGAAGGGGAAAAAAAAAGGTTAAACATTCCCAGGATTAAATGAGTGATGTATGATGTGGCTGAATACCATCTTGTCAGACTGAACACCTCGACGTCTGGCAGGATAATGCAAATGAGAGAGTACACAAATTTGAGGCAAAAGTAGTTGCAATTCAATTCTAAAGACTTCGTAGGCTTCTCAGAGTTGCTTAAGAGAAGTAAAATGAGCATGCTGATTCAGGGGAATGAAGTAACTCTCTATTACCAAGGCCAGGTAGATCCATAATGAAAAAGATCAGGGTTCCGGATTTCGGTCACTAATAGCACACAGGGAATGACAGAGTTTGTGGGTTGTCTCTGAATATGCTGAAGGGCAATCCTTTGGGACACACAATAAAGATAGAATTTGATTCATACAAATAAAAACTGTGCCTAATTAGGAATCATTGTACACCTTGCTCAAGTAATTCTACATAAGCTCACTACAAATAGGATTGTCAACCATAAAAGTAGTAGGAAAAGGAATGTTGAAACAAATCAATGAAATAGAGTACTGAAAATGCAGTAAAAAATTAACCAAAGTGAAAGTAGAAAGATTGTATGTGAGAAAGAGAAAAAAAAAAAAAGAAAAATGGAGCCATACCATCTATTATTTATGCTACATGCCTACTTATCTACAGCTGATATTGTTTTATGTTGGAGGGCTTCTTATCCTTGCTACTCAGTAGCTAAGGATTTCCCAAAGCTAGACTTGTTTCCTGGCCAAAACACCAACTACATTTATAAAACTCCTGGACTTACAGATCAAATATAAACAGTTTGGAAAACTGAACTCATTCTGTGAGCAGAAAACAGACTACACAATTCCATCCCGCTGCAGTGACTGTGGGCCCTGATCTACTGGGTGCAAATAGACCCATTCACCCCTCTCATCCAGGCACAGAACGGGCATGGGTATTTCTCAGCAAAGTTGTTACTTAGTTCCACCTTATATAATTTTCAAAGTTAACAATATAACTGTATGCCTTTTACCTTGTCCTCCCATGCTAGCTTAGCAGTCAGTGGTGAGAAACAGACCATAAAGTTAGATTTATCCAACCCATTTTAAACATCTTGTTTAGAATGAATTAAGTTGCACCAAGAATTGTGTTCTCTGGACTGACTGGGTAGATCTCTACTGACTGTGGAAGGAGCCCAGAATGATTATTTCATTAAATGAGGTGGATTAAATCCCATGCTACAAGTTGCTACAAGTACAACCATTATGGTGATCTTAGTAAAAAAGGCAGCTTTGTTTCTCTACTCTTCAGTTGAAAACAAGTCCAAAAGTCTTGCTCTAGTCACCTTTGCCAAAGTCTTGCTCTTGTTACACATAGCTCTACTTTTTACTGCTAACACCACCAAAGCCAAAGAACTTTCCTCAGACCTCTGTAAGAGGTCTGAGGTATTCCAGGATCATCTTCTGACACCAGGGAATAATCTGAAAGCAAGTTGGAACAAAAAGAGAAAGAGTAAAGTCTCCTTTACAGTCCATATCCAAAACACGTTAAAATCGGTTGACTTTAATGGGTGTTAGTAGTTTCCATTCATCAGAATTTTTGGTCTCTACCTTTTAGGGCTCTTGCATTGGTTTAATATGGGACAATTCACCTTGTTTCTCTTCACTGTTTTGGGTAGGTGTGTCTTCCATAACTGAGTGAATTGCTTGTCTTTTCAGTGATTCGGGGGAACATAAAGAAGATTTTTTTATTTTTTATTTTTTTTATTAATTTTTTTTGTGTCTATATACTTGCAAAGTCAATGAACTTCAAGCTAAAAACTAGGACGTATGTAGGAAACATCATGAGGATCTTCTACAGATTTCAAAGTTCCCGCATTACAGAGAACATTCAATGTCCTCTATACACTTTACATGAGTGTACCTTTAATTCCGCCAGAGTTAGACTTAATCTATTGTAACTGAAAGCTAGCATGGTATTTACAACAACAATTTGACACAGAAACACTATGTCTGTGAGGAAACCACTATCACCTGTCCAGAGGTTGAAGCCAGATTAGTGCTTGCAGGCTACAGCTGAGGCTTAAAATGAATGTTTAACAAATATGAATGTGAACTGGAACTTTTTATCCAATAATTCTGACTTCTTTGCAGAACTGAGGCTTGAAGATACATCAGAATAATCAAAGAGAGCCAAAAATTGTCTTTACACAGTTCATTCTTGTCTTTGCTAACTTCTATATGGTGGACACACAAGGATGGAGAAAGCCAATCAGAGATCAAAGAATGAAAAGATAGAGCTTAATATTCAGCAGTGCTCTAGAGGAAAAAGGTGGTAGCAGAGAGCAGAATACTTCCATCAAAAACAGTCTTTAAATAAACTGTAGCTTCAAGGTTACATGTCCTGATTCTTCCTCTCTATTAACTCTGGAGATCCTATTTTAACAAGCTAGATCATTTTCAGTGACTCCAGAGTACAGACTAATGCCATGCATTATGGAATAATTCTGATGGAGGTGCAGTAACATAACTGTAGTGTAGAAGACAATACCACATTTAGTGAGAAAAATGTGCCATCCCAAATGAGATTCTTAAACGGTTTTGAATATAGGTTTACTGTTTGAAATGAAGAATACTGAAATGAAGAAAATGTCCAAATCCAGACACAAAATATCCGAGAATGTGATTAGGTCATTGTCCTGAAAATAAACAAATGAGTAAAACCCACGGAGTATTTTTTGTCAGAGTTTGCTACAAGAAGCGGATTTTCAAGCATTATAGACAGGTCCTAGTCCTTTCAGCTGGCAGAGCTCAGCATCAGTACAGCTACACTGAATTTATATAATTTGCAGTTCTGACGCTTCAGCTATATTGTTTTGCCTCACCTGCCTCACATGTTATATGATATTCCTGCAGACGATTCAAGTTTCAACCCATCTCTATAACCTTACTTAATGAAAAAAGAGAATCAGTTTGGAAATCTCTCAGTAATGACACAGGTGCACAGCAAATGACGTAGTATGACGTGAACCATATGCACAACTTCGGACTGGTCCAATCTTGTGGTAGTATACATTTGTTTAAACCACTTTCATTGAGATTTGATTCAATATTAAGCCATTTTAACCTGGTGGCCTTTAAGTGTGTACTTGCACTCTCCAAGGCAGGAAGAATTTGTTCCTGGGCAATTAACTAACTACCCAGTTTGCACCATACAGTTCCATTTTTGGACAGCATTAGTTACAAGTGCCTCATGAGAAGTTCACTCTTCCAGATCAAAAAAAACCCAAACCTTCTGCACTGCAATAGCACCACTTTTCTTGCCCCTTTCATACCTGAGGCTCTAAGGACTATGTACTTGCTCGGAGTACATCTTAATAATTCTTCAGACATAAAACTAAAACCACTGGATGTGAAGCATGTTAGTTGCTGAAGTGAGACACAAGAAATCAATGGCAAGGAGAAGCAGAGACACTGAGGGGAAATTAAACTCCTTTTGTTCTCATATGGTAGAGACAAAAATGTGAATGGTAGCAAAAAGTAAACGGAAAACCATGGGTGCTGGTGTGCATCAAACTTTGATGTAAGTTGAAAGCACATTCAAGATCAGAGATGTCAGAATTATTCCCCATTGTCTGCAGTCTCGCAACAACCGCTGCATGACCAGTTGCTTCAACTCCACTTTTATCTTTACACCAAGTAACTGGTTCAAAGAAACAAAGGTGCAAATTGATTTGCAGGCAAACAAAATTCCAGATCTAGCCCTTTCAGCCTAACAATGCATTCAAAACAACAAACTTAGCTATGACCAATGCATGACCGAAAGGGAAAAGAGCCAGAATGGTCTAACATGGATGCTCCAAAGTTAGGTCCTAGTTTAGAGTTTCTCGAAAATGATCTGAATCTCCAAACCCACTATTTTTCACAGTAAGTAAGCTACCTTGATAAAGGATACAACACTGCACCCAAATCCATGGGTAATTCATAAAGATGTATGGGCTTATAGGCACTGGCTGTTCTCTAGCCTGCTGATCTCCATGACAACTGAAGTTTATCAGTACAGACCAAAATTAGGTTATTCACTGTGATGAAGCACACTGACTTTAGAAACTCATTTACCCCATTTTCTTTAGGAAGGTTACCTTAATTTTGCTAATCAGTAAACTTGAATGTGTGGCAAAAGTTATAAATTACAGAGAATTTAGTTAAATGTAGGCAGTTTCATACTAAAGTAAGCAGCTTTTTATTGCACACATTGCTGAAGTATTTATGGACTTTTAAAAAGCTACTCTGGAACAATTTTAGATATATATAGCGTTACAGACAGTACATGTGTAGGCAAAGACCTATGTTTAGTGAGGCAAAGAAGCACAGATGCAAACACTTATATATAAACCATGCTGGTTTGAGCCTTCAGATGCTTTCAGTGCTGTTCAATACCAGTTATGGCAATCAAGTCACAATGTTTTAGATACTGGCTTTGAAAGGCATTTAGGTCTGAAATATCCAGATATATGCTACTAACATTTCACTAGGAATTTATAAGACACTATTTAGCCTTCTTTTGTGCCTAAACCACCTCAGAAACAGGGCTGTTAGGGATAATCCAACTCCTGATAGGCCTCCAACCCCTTGTTGAGAGGGCATTACTGTTTCTTCTGAAAACAAATGGAAGAAACATTTCTATTAAGAGAAGCACACTGTTAAATATAACGTGGCATTGTTCTTTCCCTCACTAACCTGCGTACCTCCTTGATCTTTCCAGAGAAGGGCCATCTATCAGTGGCTTCTCTTTTAATGTGAACACGCTCTTTTCCAGCTCGTGGCTTCTCTTGTAACATATAGGGGGGAAAATACCTGTGCTAAGCTCATTTAGGACACAAACTGTGGACAAGGAACTTCATTCTTTAGGGCCTCCACAGAGCATGGAGTCAAGCAGAAATTTTAAGTTACCATTACAGAATTTTTAATCATGAAACAGGCAGATTTAAAAGAAGTCATTTAGTTCATCAGCCACAGAAATCAGTGCTGTATAATTTCCTCTGTCTGTGTACCTATTGAAAGCATGAAATTGCCCATAAAAATACCTTACAGCAATGTGCACAAGTAACATTTAAAGACAAAGTCATCCTATTTTTCATTACTACTTCAAAATAGAAAATAGCAGGAGTCAGCCTCCACCATACAGACGTCACCTGTGCAGGCCGAGGCACAATGGACTTGAATGCTAACCGCTAACCACCTTCTAAGGATTTCAAAACAATGAAAGTAGAGCACTTTTTAACATTGCACTCATCACAGATGATCTTGTAACCACAAGAAACAAGTTTTGTGATCAATGATTTAAAAATCAGAGCCTGTTAAAGCTCTAGTGAAGTGCTTGTGTATCATTAGAAATGGATGGCATTTCCTTTAAAAATATTGATTTAGTCTTCTGGAATATTAGTCTGGCAAGTGGCCCATGAAATAACAAAACTACTTTCAAGGTAGACATAGCTTTAGGTCTGAATTCATCATCACTGTAAGAATGTAAAAGATGCATACGGATGAAAGGACAGCATTTAGGTTAGGAAGCTAGATTTGACAACCAAATATGTATATTCATGTTCCCCTACCTGCTACAGACACCAGTGAGGGGATTTTGAGTAACCCCCTTTGTGAATCATACCCTACACTGTTCAACAGGAATAACAGCTTATAGGGACTTTATACATTCGCTAAATATTCTCTGCTGTTTGATTTTACAGTAGTGGAGACCACAGCAAATCTATAGATAGTTAATCAAAGCAGAATGGCATTTTCAGTTATGCTATTTATGGTACGTAACCTACGTGAACTTACATTCTTAAAAAATGCACTCACTTTCTTTCCAAACCCTACCTGAAAAGATCTGGGACAAATTACTCCCCACTCCCCCCAAAAAAAACCACCCAAAAAAGCAAAACAGAAACCAAATAACCCTGAATCCGACACCCAAATTAATAATTTGTCATGGGAAATGTAAATTAAAAGTATAATAGTTGTGAATAAGAACATTTTCTCTAGAGCATAAAATAAATCCGTCAAGAATTAGTGTCAATCAAAGTAACAAACATCTACTCTCCTAACATTTCTTAGAAATGAGAACTAGGTCCTTGATGATCATGCACTGACATGAAATGATCGTCTATGTTTTCCATTGTACTTTCTTGTGACAGAAAAGCATTAACTCAGGGACACACATTCCTTTTCATTGCTGGTCTAGTGGGCATTCCAGCGCTCAACTGGTAGAACCTGGGGTTAAGAAATTAAAGTGCCATGCTAAAGAATATACCATTCATCAAACATCTGCCATTTTCTTGTCAAAAATGAGACTTCTGGCATGAAGACCCTGCCAAAAATTATTAATGCTGGCAGTCTGAGCACTTGCAGCAAGACAAAGCGGTAGCAGAATGAATCGTTGAGTGTCCGGTGACTTTTCAGGTGAACTGTAGAGGAGTGTTGTTTACCAAAACATTTGTGTAACAACATCGCTTCTCCTGCCCTAACCCTCTAGGTTGCACCATATGTAAAATCATACCTACCTATGATATATGCCATGTTTCTCCTTTCTTTCCAGCAAGATGCTGATTGGAGGAATGACGTAGACCTGAATTAGCTAGATATATGTGGGGTTTATTTTCTTTTCATTGAGTTTTCAACATGTGATACAAAATTTATGAAGAATCTGTTAAAGCAAAAGCAGAAACAAGCTTACCCCTCCCAAATTATACTATTCATGATAAAGTGGGAAAAAAAAAAAAAAAAAAAAAAAAAAAGAAGCTTTTTCCAGTTAAATGTGTTTGATCCTTGAAAATTAATGAATAAGCAAAGAACTTGATGGAAATGTGTGGGCCTTTTTTTAAACTTAAGGGTTATTCCAGCATGCATCTGCATCATGCATACCTACTTAATTACTGGAGTGGTTTATGGTAATGATGCTGTTAGATGATCTTCTGTCTATAATGACTCTTTCAGCAATGCAAAAATGCTCATGAAAATAATAGCGTGGATTTAAGCTTTGTGTAGGCATTTCTACAGGAATATGTTTTTTTGTGGGGGTGTGAATGTACTCTTTCCAAAACCTCAAAGTAGATGCTGATATACCATGTTGCACACTACTGGCTGCATTTCTCATGGGAAAAACAATGAAACCTTCCCAGATCAATTTAATATCTGTTTCCTAAAATTCCAGACAAGGGGCTGATATAGGAAAATCCACGCGAATAACGTGGGCCTGATGTGACACACCGTGTGCTGGACCAACCATAATAGAGTTGTGGATATGTATTTCCAGTCCCCAGAACTGTGAGTGCACATTGGATTCGTGGACTTCTGACGTGGTGCTGCTTGGCTTTCAGCATGTGGTGTGACAGTCCCTAAATAATCTATGACTACACAATATTTACAAACTGTGCACTTGGAGATTGACAAAAATCAGGCAGTGCTTTCTATTTGGAAGCAAGTTAAGTAAAATCTAGCTGGATTGAATATACAGGTACAAAACCAAGATGTTGCCATTTGCACTATAGGATTAAGTATGTCGTGTCCATGACCATGGCACATTACAATTGTTTATGTAATTCATTCAGCAGATGGGACAAGAAACCTGTCTGAACTATGCAGATAGGTGTTTTAATTACACTAGGAATACAACCAACGTTATGCTTCCCCAGCACCTGAAGAACTCACTCAGATGAAAACCTATTGCTTTTGGTTGTTTAATTTGGTGTAATGATTCAGGTTAACACAAGGTTAACTGAAACCAAACATGGTTGAAGATACCAAGTTATGTCTTCTTTTATGCCTTTGTCAGTTCATGCCTAATACTAAAAAGTAAATAATTATGATAACTACTGTGAGGAAGTACGAAGGCTGCCTAAGGAAAAACCAAAAGAATCATAAAGTTAAGGAAAAAAAAATCAAAAAGGATCATAAAATTGAAATTAATATTAAAAGGGACAGCTTCTATTTCCTTTTTAATTCCTACCTCAGCTGCTTAGATAATTTTGATGGATCTAGCCCCCTGTCATTTCAGCCATAAGGAGGAGTTTCTATCTACAACACCAGTAAAAGGATGGGTTATTGCTTTCTCAGAATCTGACATGTTTTGAGCCATTCAGTCTGAAATGGCTGCATGCCGGCAGCTTTGAGGGGGAAACCAAATGTGTGAAGAAAGATCGATTAGGCATGAGACTGGCAATGAATGACTGAACATACCAGTTGATAAGATGGAAGTTTACTATCACTAAAGCATTTGACTGCTGCTGAAAACTGTTAGGGATTAGTAACGTGTTTCCAAGGTTTTGCCAGCCTAAGCGGAAAGGCTATTGCACATAACGGTCATACGATTATTTAGAGAGAAAGTCTGATTTTTTGTAGGAGTAAAGCACTCATTATTGTGCTGTAAATTATACAAATTATTGTTTGATTTTTTTAAAGCAAGTTTTACAGTCTCAAGTGGCTACACTATATTAATTAAGCATTAGTTCCCCAGTAGTGCACTCTTCTCTTGTGTTCCTGTCATAGCTCGCAGCTAACTTCAGAAGTGGGAATTTTTAATAATGAGTGCACAGTGGTAACAATATATAATTAATCTTTGAATTTAAGCACATCCCCAAAGCTTTTAAAGCCAAATAGAGGCTTAAGTGATTTGCAGAACCATGACCTTAGTGTCTATAAAATAGAACTGGAGGTAGATTTTCCTGACAAAAATGATAGTTAAAAGGTCCTGAACATATAAGAACAAAATAAATTCTACTCAAAAACAATAACCAAATTTTTGTGATGTCTTTTATTTTCTTTTTTGAAGATGGAAGGCCTGTCTAAAGGGTTATTTCAAGGAGTAGAATATTGATAGCAGAGTAAATCTCAATCACTGCTACAGATATCATGTGATATTACCTTCAGAAACAGGCTGAACACCCTTCCTCAACCACAACTCATTTGTCTCATGTACTAAAGGCAAAGAACTTAATTATGTCGTGGAATAAAGATCTGGATGGAGAATTTAGTCTGATGGGATGATGTTTAATAGTTTTAAAGAGCAAAATAGGACATGGAAAATGCTTAGTATTGACCACAGTCTAAATGCCACAGAGATTTCAATGTGGTGACATAACCATAGTATGAGCTATCTTACTTCTTCATTATAACACCTCTCTTTTTGCAAGATATGTGTGCACAAATATTGAATATGCCTGGTGTATACCTGCATAGACTTATTCTTTTCATTGTTTTTTATTATTTCTGTGTGACTTTTCTGTTGTCGAATCTGTTTGGATAAACAACACTCCACTTCATAACACATACATAAATGCAATATCAATCAATACACACCCATTAATAAAGTTGCAAAAAAATATGAAAAAGAATGGCAGCGAATGAAACAGAAAATATGATGTTTTCTCTTGGTTTTGGTGGCTAACTATACACATAGGAAAAATATCAGTAAAACCCAGTCACCATATTGATCAAAAATGACAAGGATGTTTTATAATCCCGTTAAATCACTGGAGTCTATGGCATGCTTTGCTTCATATGTGAGAAATGTGCAGCAGACACCAAACATGCACTTAGCAGGTTGTAATCAGAACTAGCTCTGCACATCTTGGGTGCTATTTACAATCTAAGATTCAGTGGATGACTTCCCAGCAGCACATACATGGGAAGTCTTCATGCAAGCCCTAGGCAAACCATGCAGGCAGTTAACATATTCACTACACTTTCTCCTGAGTTTTAACTCTGAGATATATCCACCTGTAGATTGAATTTAAAGCATCGTTTTTGTCTGTGGAAATCCGGTTTGGAGCAAGCTTCGAGGGCAGCACTTTCAGTAAGTGGATGTCTGACTACAGACATGAAAAAGTGATGCATAAAATATTATCTTTTCGTGTAAATCTAAACAAGACAATAGGAAAGAAGGGAAGAAAATTAGGCACCTGGAGGACTTATTTTTTCCATGAAAACTGTCATTTAGAGGGATGCCATCAATATGCTATGAGTGTGGTAAATTAGGGTGAAACTGTTTACTGGATAATTTTTTTAAAAAGTACTAGAAAATGAGGATCTCCTACTTTATCCTGACAGCTGCTATTTTTATTTAAGGTTTTCATGACTTGCTTTCTTTCACCAGGGTTACAGCACTAAATCAAATAGTCTTACCTGTGTTTATGAGTGCTAGGAATCACTACAGCTCAGGAAAAATTGCAAAACAAATGTGTGTCATGTTTAGGCTGAGAAGCCAAGAAAACACCAAATGTGCTGCCACATATCCTAGTTATTCAAACTGATTATATAATTTTTAAATGGAGACTGATGGCATGCACTCAAAATGAGAATGACAACCATCTCAAATGACCAATCTCTGCCCTCAAATGAGGTGGAAACTACCCAAAAGGATATTGGCTTTAAAAAAATGTAAATCACAAACAAAGCTTTAAAAATTCTAAAGGAAAATTTTAGGATTTGTGCATTTTTAAGCAATTCTTGGGGTGGTGGGGTGCTTTCATTGATTTCAATGAACTTTGGACCAAGCCCCCGGAATGTATGAAGCACAGCAGACTGTCCCATGAAGATAATAATATTTATGCTTGGTCAGTATGTTAGTTTCCAGAAAACTGACCTGTAAGGAAGTTTTGTGTG
>VXBH01005995.1:31605-58854 GCA_013400035.1 Rynchops niger | reverse complement strand
TTTTTTAGGTATTTAAAAAAAAAAAAAAGTGAAAGCTGGCATTAAAATGTACTTCAGTGGCTTTTAAAAAAAAAAAAATAAAAATCAGCCAAAGCAATTTAGTAGATTCTGTAACTCTTTTTGAAAATCAAATCAATTCAGCTGAGGTGTGTTTTTGACTTTGTCTTTTTTCCTATGTGTATATTAGAAATCTAAATTGATTACTGCTTTATTTGTACTTACAAGTAAATGCTGGACTCATTGCCCCCGATATCAGGTGACTGGAGTTTCTGCACAAGTATCACAATTATGCCAATAAAAAGCACAAAGTTTATCTAGGGAAAAAAGAAAGGAAAAAAAAATAATGACAATGATATATTTTTTCAAGTATGAGAATGAGTCTTTCCCAGTGACTTGCTGGCTCCACTGCCTTATTCTTCTCCCAGCTGCAGTCTAGAAGCTTTATAGGGTCAGGAGTAATGGGATCAGTTTACAAGGGTCTTATTGCCCCTTTGCCAGGCAAAAATATCCGCCTTGCAACAACTAAAGGCACAAGTTCTTCAGTCCCAAGCACTAGATAACATAAGTGAAAACATTTCAAAATTTTTCAGTATCAATCGGTGCAAAGAATAAAAACAAAGATCCCTGCACATTAAAACCATACAACAAAGATCTCAACACCAAAAGCATCTTCAACACCCGTTCTTTGAACTAAGACACTTTGCACTTTAGCAGCATCCATCAGGCAAAATTTAATGTCTCTGCTTTCCTGAAAATCCCAAGTTGTGTCACTTTCCCTTTGTTTGGCTGAATCCAGCCCAAGATGAGATGAATTCTAATGTTTTTTTCTGGGGAAGGAGTGGGGGGGGAGGGGTAGGGGAGGGGTGTGTGTGTTAATGTTCATCATCATGACTTTTAGTTTTATGTCAACCTGGGCATCTTCTCTTCCATGGAATCATGTAATTACAAATACAGTTTTAAAAATTTGGAGATTAATAAAATCAGTTTATTTTGATGCTTTGGCTTCAGATTTGGCTATCACTAACTCCATAGCATCTTAACACCAGAAGAAAACAATGGGAAATGTAAGTTGATCCAGTATGCAACATTTTGTAGGACACTAAGAACTTCAACTAGATGTGCGCATGTCTTTCAAAAGTTTTTCAATCTGATCTGAGGACTATAAAAGAATGGAGAAACCCAGTCATCTCTTGCTAGTTGCTTGAATCTTTAATGTCTTCAATAGGAGCCAGGTATAACTGATTCCCCAAAGCCAGAATGTGATCATTAAAGAATATGTCTGTAAAGCATGGAAATGCACATATATTGATATAAAAGAACCCACAGATTGTTGGACCCTCTCCATCTCAATACCTTTCAATGTTAGCTGAATTACCTTTAACGTGTCTGAAGGTTACTGTACTTCAGAGAGCTGACCAAATACTTAAAAGATGCATGAAACCTGATGAAAAACACCTACCAGTAGAGAGATACCTGTGAGCTGGATGTCTAAATTCCCAAAACAGTCAACAAAGACCTGGCCAGCGCTGTCACTGAAGTATGGAGAGCATCTTAGCATGACCAGAATTAGACACCTACATGTGGTAAGACAGTTTTTCAGGTGCCACTAACCATATCATCTAGGTGCTCAATTTAATTTCCTAACTGGAGGAGCCCAACACCATTTCAAAGTTCCCTTATTCTTTTGGGGCAGCAGTTGGAGCCCAAACAGGGTACTCTATAACCTGTCAGTTATCCATATACAGGTATCTAGCATCATTTGAGTCAAATCCAAGACCTTCATGAACTAGAGTTCAGATACGTTGTTGACAATTGAAGATTTTGAATTATGTCTACAATACTATTATAAAACTAATATTAGATAAATAAATGTACCAATGAAATTCATTCCTTCAACAGACACAGCCTGGTTCCTGGTCACTGGCATCTAGTACTGTTTTAGATTCCTGATGTTGTCCCACTTCGCCTTCAACTGCTGCCCCAAATGTTTAGGATTCCCATGGCATAGGATTCTCATATGTCCTATGTCATATCTGACAGCCCCAGGCTAATGCTTCATATGCTCTATGAAGCCCCAGGCCAATGCTTACATATGGCATTTCGTAGGTATGTTTAAGCAGCTGAATAACTCCTTTTCTACATCGTCTTTGCTTGTAGGCAGTGCATCATCATTTAACTCGTACTAAACCTTCTTTATAACAATGTAATTAGCATTGTGGATGGCAAGCGCTGGACATTCAGACAATCTGTCTGGTAGTCCAGCACAGCTGATGCGCCATAGTTTGCAAAGCCATTTGAAGCTATTTGCATCAGTTATGTGCCCTCAGAAACATTGAGGATGTGCCTCCTCCAAGTGTCACTTACCATGATTGATCCAACCACAGGACCCTTGATCACCCACCACAAGGCAGTGTTGTCATTCATGTCCCAGCAGCTGAAGTCATTAATAAAAGAATGGGTTGGGGAAAGAGAAGGAAAGAGAAAGATATAACAAGGAAGTTAAACTGACAACATTTTTTAAGGGAGCAGAGAGTGGGAGATTGGTCTTGTAGCTAAATTATTTTATTTGGGCTCAAAGGCACTGGTTCTTCAGTCTGTGCCTGTTGTAGCTTTTACAGCTTTTACCCAACTTATCTGAAAGGAAAATAAGTTATTTTGTGGCAATTTTAGTGGTACCTCTTACTAAAAAGTTTAGCCATTTTGGAAAATGCCTGTATATGTGTTTCTATGTCTACAGACAATACAACTGTGAAATTGTCCCTTGAAGCTAACATCTCAGTAGAAGGGGAAAAAAAAAACACAAAAAAAACCAAAAAACAAACACGGATACCTTGAAGGGTACGAGATGGTTATTCTGAAGTTTGATGTCTCTTTAATTTTCCAAGGTAAACAGATATGAATGTTGGTTCCTGATCCTGACATGAGTATTTGTACACATATCTAGCACACGAGGATGTATTAGAGACTGGTTGTGTTCATATATAGGAAAGATTTTCCAGTCATTGGGTTGCAAGTACTACCAAGGAGCAAGGATTCATCTAAGAAGGTTCAAGTACTGGACAACAGATGGGGTCATCTCCTTTTTTAAGCTGGTGGGAGTTAGTCATCATAATTAAAATGGCATCTACCTCAGCATTTAAAATCTTTCTCTAGATACAATGAAGAATTCTGCTGAAGCTTATTCCATATAGATGTGTTTGGACATTCATTTGTACAGAAAGCTAATTACAGGACCCGCATACATACGGGGTTTCAACTTTAACAAATATTTTAAAGCTAGAAAAACAATAATAATAATAAAAAAACTTATTTCCCCTGCCATACCATCCCCAGTATGCTATTTCAAGACATTAAAAATTTTATTGTCGGTTAAAAAATGTCTTCTATTTGTGTCCACTTTCTTCCCCTCATGCTTCCCTCTGGAAAACATAAAATCACAGAAAAATGTCTACTTTGTACCTGCAGTTCTGAGAAGAAGGGTTTCCCCTCCTTCTCAGAACTGCAGCCAAAGGTCCCAGCAGCAGTTGTCATAGTGCATTTGTCAGATGCCAAGAAACAATTTGGAAGAGCATACAGGAATAAACTACTGCTGATCTTATGAGAGCTTAATGCAGCTTCTGTGTCATTTAAATGGCAGTGTCTGGGGGAAAAGTTAAAATCTTTAAACAAAAATATATACACGTGTAAGTGTGAGGAGGCAAAGCTAAAATGCCATCATCAAAGTGCATTTGAGAGAAATCCCAAGCAGCTGGGACCAGAAATCCCAATTTCTGGTTTAGAAATTTCAGTTGAACTTAGATATGCAATGTTTTACTGGATTCCCATAAAACCAACAATAAGGTGGTGTGTTGTAGAGCTAGTGAGAAGAGAGAAAATTAGAACTGGGCTGTCAAATTTGCACAAAAAGACATATTTTTGCTCCTATGTACAAAGCCTAGAAACTTTAAATCCCCCAAAATCTATGGGACTGATGGCTGAGGTTTTCAAATGCAAAGTAACATTTCTGAGTTTCCTCACCTTGGATGCCTAATTTAAAATATTTGAAAGGGGACAAATGTTCAGAGGGAACTCATTTTCACCCACAGTCTGGAAACCAGGCTTTTTTCAGTTATCAACAATTGTATGCCACAAAACAAAAGCACCAAAAGTCACCAATTGCCTCTTTAATTCTTTGTATACATTAATAAATGAATTATTCTGAAAATTAGCCGCTATTTGCAGAGCTCAGCCTCTCAAAGAAGCACATTAATCCTACCCTGAAAGTCTTGGGTGAGTTGACCCATGCCATAAGAACCCGAGCAAATTCTAATACAAATGTGGCTGTACAAAGCAGACACTGATGTATGGCAATTTGTCTGAGTGGAAGTGAGAAATTACAGGGGATGAAATCTACCTGCTCTAGTTCCAATCATCTCTCCTGAGGACATCTACAGCCCAGCTAATTATCCTAGACTCTGGTTGGAACAAATAGACACTTGGAGATTGTTGATTATTTTTTTTCCTGCACTGATGTATTTTAAATGTGTACTCTGGGGTGATACATCATCCCTTTAAAATGCTTATTCTGCTTAGACCTATTCCTCTCTTTTTACAGGTTGTGTCCCCAGGAAGTTCAGTTGTAAACGTCTACCTTGTAGATGTCAACAATGAATCAGATCAAGCTCACACAAAGGTTTTTTCAAGGCCCTGTGACATCTATAGGATGGATGTGGTGGTGGAAGAAACACAATTTTCTCTTCAGATGAACAGGACCAGAAGGGAAAAAAGCCCCAGCGCACAACAAAACAGTCTGTAATATCTGCCAACAAGCTGTACTACATAAACAGGCTCCCTAATTTCTTTCAAATGCATTGCTACAGTGGAGGTCAGACACACAGGACTCTCTTTCAGGATGGATGAAGGGAAGGGAGCCAGTGGGATGGGGGAGGGATGTGATTTCCATTTGAACACGCCAGAGTCCGATCTCTGTTACGTCTCTGGTGTACATCTGGAATACATCCATTTAATTCAGTAGCACAGCTCTGGACAAACAGACAGTTGCATTTATCTCCACAAACATGTCACTTACAGTGATGTGATTCAGGAGCTAAAGTCAAGGGAGCTCTGCCAGTTGTATAAGGAGCAAGCAGGTGGAGACTCAGACTCAGAGTCTATATTTTAGTCCATGCCATAGTGACTGTGGTTTCCCAGTTCAGTAATTTCTGCAATGTTTTCAGGCTCATGCTGGCTTCTCCCCCAGCCCCAGAACAATGCTAGTTGATTTTTAAAAACTAACCACTGAGACACTCAGCTAGAATCTGTCTAAATGTGTTGCATGCTAAATAGCTTCTCAAACTAAAAGAAAGGAAAGGGGGGGTTTGGTTTTTTTTTTCTTTCCTTTTTTTTTTTTTTTTTCTTCTTTTTTATTCCTTCTTTTTCCTTTTGCTTCTTGTAAATGTCTCATTGCCCCTACCCGCAAAATGCAAGGACTGTTTGGACTCCTAAGAGAGATTAATGCATTTACGACCAGTGTTGTAATCATAATAACGACACAACAGGGGGTTCTGGCTTGTTTTTCATGGAAATAATTTAATTTGTCTTAATGTCAAAATAGAACACTGGGTCAAAACACTGGTATACCCAGTGGAGGAAGGGCTTCATGTACTTTCCAAAAAGAGCATGAAAGAACAAGGATGATGAAAACCCAACACATTAGCATCCTGTGCAAATTTTGGATCCAGGTATCTGTAGTATAAGGCAAAATTAAAACATAAGCCTAAATCTCTTAGAAATGGGACTTGGGTGCATAATGAAGCCTTTCACTCGGATCAATGTTTTCAACGGACCACTGCAGGATTTCCCAAATTTTAGAATAGAATAGAATAGAATAGAATAGAATAGAATAGAATAGAATAGAATAGAATAATTTCAGTTGGAAGGGACCTACAATAATCACCTACGCTAACTTCAGTCTTCTTCATTCCCAGCATTTTTACTAACACTTCACCAATTTCAAACATAGCTGTCACAAAAAAAAAAAAAACCAAAAAAAAACCAAAAAAAAAACATTGCTAAGTTTGTACTTTCAAGGCATACATTCATCTCCATTTTTACCAGCTATGTCTGCTGCTCTATTAGACCAGTCTACTGACTAGCGAGATGTGCAGGGCATCTCTGGGAGCAGCCTTTCCTTCTGGTTCTTTAGAAAAGGATACAGGCAATTTGAATTTTTTTTTTTTTTTTTTTCCTTACAGAAAGAGACCATTTGGGTGGAATCTACCTTCTTGAATTCTTTCTGAAACTATTCTCTTTCCTCATTTTTTTTTTTCACAAAGACAGGGTGTGGATTTCTGTCTCACCTCTACTCATCTCCCCCACTAGATTTCTGGAAAAAAAACTCTCCAACGGGAAACTAAATTCCTAATTGCCTTTGTAAATCAAAGCTCAGCAACTCCTTCTGCAGATTTCACTCATCACATAAAAGATATCTGCAATAATTTCTATAGATGAACTCAACATGTTTGTCTTCATAATCAGTTGGAGAGAAGACAATTACAGATTTGTTTCACCTGGCAGCTCTTTTAAGATTCAATAAACCATCTTGTGGACTCCACTAATTTAACTGAGAAGGGACTGGAGGGCCACTGGGCAGCTGCAGGTTTACAGGTTAGATACCTATACCTTCTTTCATCAATTTACCAGTGCAATAGGGACATAAACATTGAATTATGGCTATTTATGTAGCTGAACAGGAAAGCACTCTAAATTGAACACTGGACCTAAACTACTTGCATACACAAATCAGTCAGAAATTAAAGGAGAAATTAGTCATGTCCTCTGATCACTGTATTCCTGTTTCATGCTTGCCATCGTGCTGAATGCACATTAAATGCTTTCCCACACAATGATACCTACCCAGTATCATCAAAGTGAAGTCTCAGCACTGCCCAGACAGTGACACAAATTGTTGGGGTACCTGTGGAAGATAAGATGGTGATATCGTTGGCAGTCCAGACACATCTGCTACTCAACAATGAGCACTTTTTACAACCCCTCCACTGAGGTTTTATTTTCTAATAGCACTCATGCATGAAACAGTGCAATTCATTACATTAATTCAGAGCTCTAGAAACATCTATCTCAGTCAGATGATGGGTTAGTCTTGGTGGGATTGCAGATGCAAAACTGATAACAGGAAAGAATAATGCCATTTCAGGGCTCTATTGCTCAAAGTTGTTCTTCTGCATCTTGTCGCATGAACATTAAAACATAGTCTGTACAAAATAGAAGCAGTGACATCAGCTTTCGTGTCTAGAGCTACTGCAATTACACTATAATTGGAGAGTGGCATCTGTTGAGCTGTAACAGCATTATCGTATTCTTTGTATTCATATGTGGTTTGTTACAAATGATTTGCATATATTGCATTTTCTCTGTTATTCTCTAAATAGATGATTTTGCCTTACTTATTCAAGCAAAAGAAATCAGTAGAGGACGGTTTTCCAATACTCACAGGAATATTTCACCTTTTTCCTGAAAAAATACCTCAAACCCCCAAAAGATAATATTGGGAGCAAGAATTAAATTTCTGTTTCAGACATTTCTTTACGCTTTAAAAAATGCATGTAAAATACAAATTAAATCAAAACAGTAAGAATCCACTGAGAAACTTAGATTTACTTTCCTTTCTGAAAACACTAAAAGTGATTTTTCAGTGGAAATTTTTTTATACAATAAAAGACAACTCTGTGTAAGTTCAATCTATATTTTATGGCAAATAAAATCTTTGACTAGGAAACTGCCTACATCTATTCAGGCACCACTGGAAAGATAAAGTGCTAAAAAGCAAACAAAACAAGGACCTTGATAACCCCAGCTTGCAACAGTGAATGAGACTGTCATAAATTGACAGGAACAATTATGTTTCATACATTTTGCAAGGCTGTGTTGATGTCACATTAATTAGTCATTTGACTGAATCCACTTAAGAGAGTCTCTGTCAAATCTTATATTCCTGCTATCAGAAATAAAATTATCCCTGTTAGACCTGGATGACTGATTAATCCCTCCTTCTTTAAAAAAGCACACAAAGAAATATTTGAAAGGAAAATGATAAAAAGAAATAAAATGACAGGTTCTGGGGAGAAGAAATGATGCATGTTTAATTTAAATTGAAGTCTGCTTTTCTTACATGAGAATACTCAGAAAACATTGAGAACTTTGTGAACTTAACAGATGCACAATAATAAAAATAATCTTTAAATATCAACCATGGGTCTGACGTGCTATCTAGTTTGCACTGATTTGTACTATCTAAATTTTGATGGTATGAATAGTGTTCCAAGTCTGAAACATAGGCAGGAAGGCAGAATTAGACTAAATGTATCATAAAAATGTAGTTTAAAAAGCATGTTTCATATCAGCTTGGAGTTTTGAACCATCTGCTACATGAATATGCATATGTGCACATTATTTTTCTTTACATCAAAAAATATGTATATCTTCATCACCTTCTTTTCAGCTTCTGAGTAACATTAGGAAACAGACAAGCTTCAAAGGCTGAGAAGAGCTATTCTTCCTGACTGTGTTTCTGCCCTGAGTAAGGAGCAGGCATTAGAAGAGATCTCAGGAAGACAGCAGTCTATCTGGAGAATTTACCAGCATATTGCATATTTAAGAGGAAAAAATTGTTTGGATCGACACAGCCATAAGTAGTTCTCATTAATCAGTTGAGGACACTGATGCACTCAGCACATTTTAAGAAGGAGATAAACATCCAGATGCTGCAGAATGCTGAGCTCTTGCTTATTGCTGCTTCAGTGCAACTCCCTCCCCATCAGCTCTGAGCTGAGGGGCTGCTTTTGTCCTGCATGACTTGCATTCAGTCTGGAGGAGCTTCTGTCCTTGCAACATGCCAGTTGTTCTTACCAGGTCAGAGGATCTGCTATTTGAGTTGAAATATACACAAACTGAGAAAATATTGTATTAAAAAAAAAAAAAAAAAATCCACATTTGGGGATTCTCTTAGTGTTATTAATGGATATTACTGATACCACTTTGAATATGAAGTGATATCTGTAAGCTAAACAACTAGATCTCACTTATAGTATTCAACTATATATTTTGGGGTTGCATTATAGAAAGAGTCCATCTGGGTAGTTCTTTTATTACAGAGACCGATTCAATTTTTTAAAAAAAATAGTCAGTTAATATGCTGTGTTGCAATATTCTCATGTTCAAATGAACCTAGAGATGTGAAGTTTGTTCAAACTTAATTAAAGGAACCCAACCTCTGATTTATGTTCAGATTGCAAAGATTTACACATCGTTGTTTATTATAGTTGTCAGATTTTCGTGTACATAACCCTCAAGTTTTCTTTGAAAACAGACTATAGCTCAGCTATAATGTGATTATACATCTGTGGATAGTACAACGGGAATTTTGAATATCCTTTTCCAACAGTTTCTTTCCCAATAGCCTTATCCAATAGCCATCCTTTTCCAATAACCTTTATATGCATAGGTTATTTCTGATCACTTTTTCTTTTTTCTCTATACCTTTGCTTCTATTGTATTAAGTTTTTGACAGGAGATGAGAATTTTTGTGCATATACAGCTGCCTAAGGAGGGAAAAAAAAAAACCCAGATGTGGATTACTTGAAGGTTCAGGTTACGTGAGGATGTTTTTTTCAGAGGAGAATAGTTTAAGGTATGCGGTTTGTATGTAAACTTTACACATAAGTATATTGGATTATTTCCAGATTATTGCAGAAGTATGTTTGTTTAAGTATAAAAAATGAGTTTAACTTTCTCAAGGTACATTTAAATTGAATGTTTTCTTCGGCATTCATCATCTGACTTCTGCACAAAATGCCAGCAAAGAACTGTTTGAATTAACATGTTCCTGGAATCAATTTATATCCAGAAGGCCAGAACAAAAAATAATTACACTGATTATCATTGTGCAACTGGCCTTTCTGAAACAAATCTTGTTTCTTCCTATTACAAGCTTCCATTTCCCATCCAGATAAGATGAGCATATGTGAATACCCTTTGGGTAAATTTTCAATTTAGCTATTATCTGGAAGAAAGGCAGAAAAGAAGTGTCTTAGAAAATAGACTAGACTTAATGTTACAGATTTGATTATGCTGAAGAAATTGTCATTAAGATCATATCTTGTAGAATGCAATTCTTGGTTGTGGACTACATCTTTGCAAAAGATGTGGTGTCCTCCAGATTTCAGTTCAAGTCTATTCAGACAAAAAAGCAAAACACAGTTTCGTCCACAGTGGTACTTCTATACAAAGACTAAAATTATACTTTGAAACTGTATGTGGAAATATGAAATGGTTCATGGAGCTGTCTTGCACACTGAGACACATTTTAGACAAGAATTGTCACGTACCCCAGCCAATAATAGTGTACCAGTAGAAATATCTCCTCTCTGGGAAAAAGGTTTCTACCAATAAAGTGAAAAGATATAATCCCTCAATGAAAAGCCAGAAGTAGTTGGACATGACACAGTAGTGAAAAAACACCATCACTGCTTTGCATTCCACCTGCAGAGAATCAAGAAAAACAAAGTTATTTCCATGTTGTTTCCACCTAACAGATACAGAAAATACTTCCAACGTCTCCAAATCCTTTATTGGAAAGGAACAGAGCTGGGACTGGTATTTTATAATTTTAATAGTAAAGTTTTAAAAGCATAAGAAGAACGTGAGGTGCCACTTAGAGAGAGAAGCTTGAAAGGGCAGATAGCCAATTTTACCAGTGGGAGGTGGTCGACGAGAGTCTGCAGACCGCTTGAGAACATCTTGCAATAGTAGGAGTTCACATTGACAATAGACGCTAATTGCTAGATTTAAGCCCCCTTCCAAGGATTAAGTGCAGAGAAGAAAAGAATCCAGTTGTGTATTGAGAAACCTAAGGAGTTATGTGAAATGGCAGGACGATTGTTGAAAGCCCTGAGAGTGGAATCAGAAAGGATGCACCCTTCTGTGTGCAGTTGAGAATTGTACTTCCTTGCCGTTTGCAGGTGCTGTCACTCGGGGACAGAAAATGAAAGCAAGCATCATTGTAAAGAAAGCAGAGTGATTTACTGTGAAAAACAACTGCAGTTTTCATTAGTATACTGGGAGGGAAACTGGTGGACAAAAGAAAAAATAATTTAAAAAAAAAAAAAAAAAAGGAACTGGGGCTGTTTAGCCTGGAGAAAAGGAGGCTGAGGGGAGACCTTATCGCTCTCTACAAGTACCTGAAAGGAGCTTGTAGTGAGGTGGGAGTCGATCTCTTCTCCAGAGGACGTTTAGATTGGATATTAAGAAAAAATTCTTCACCAAAGGGTTATCAGGCATTGGAACAGGCTGCCAAGGGAAGTGGTTGAGTCACCATCCCTGGAGGTATTTAAAAGATGTGAAGATGTGGTGCTTAGGAACTTACAACGTGGACTTGGCAGTGCTAGGTTAATGGTTACACTCGATGATCTTAATGGTCCTTTCTGACTTAAACGATTCTATGATTCTATGATAAAAGCCTTAGGTGGAAACCAAGCTCTATCTTGATTCTGTGAGAGTAAGACACACTTGTCTTTCTAGTGTTGCATCCCAGTGAGTCCTACAAAAGCAGGGCTTTTCAACAAATCAGAGCAGAAACAGCATATAAACTGGAAGATCCTGCCTGGGCCAATGGGACACTAATAATTTTGACTGGTTCACACTTGCACTCCATTCTCTGGGACAAATCTACAACCAATATGTTTAAACCATCAGATTTTGAGTTTCTAAATGGAAGCTTTACCAGGGCTGAAGATCTGGTCATTAGATGGCTGATTTTAATGTATTTTATGCTTCAGGTGTTTCAAAACAAAACGGCAGATGCCACTATTAGAAGAGTGGTGCAAACAAGCTAAGATCTAACATGGCTTCAACTTTATCATGGAGAAGCAAAAACTAGTTCCAATGACAAAGAAAAACCTGACTGAGAAACTATACAGCTGCACTTCCCTTGTGGAACGGACCCATAGGGAATAAGCTCTTAACTCATTGGATAAAAGAGATCTTAGTTTGGGAACTCACTGTAATTCCATCATAATTACACCCACTGAGCTGACTTATCCAATCAAATATTAACCTTAAATGCAAGAGGAATCAGGTTTTACATATAATATACAGCTAAATGTGTCTGTGGAAGGACTGTTTTCCATGAAACCACACACTTCAGAGACAAACACATGGCTAATACTAATAATTTATTGAGAGTGTGACTAGCAGGGCTATTTTCTATATCTGAATGGTCAACCTCCTTACACATGACACTGTCTGACATCCAGAGCAAATAAGGGTCTGGCGAAAAAACAGACTTTCAGATGAAGGAAATTGCTTGTGTCTGCTCTCATCCAACTTATCACTATGCATATCTGTGAAAGGGAGAAGCAACCTGAGTAGAGCCAGAAACCAGAACTTCTAGGTTTGTCCTAAGGGACAGACCACTGGGCAATATCATGAGACAATACCATCCACAGTTTTGCTGGAGGTAAATTACCACCAATTGCCTTCTCTCTCAATAGCTTTTCAGCCTATAATACTCAACAGACTGCTGCCTGCGTCACTATTTTTCGTTATCTCATGATGAATAAAATAAAGGAAAAGGCTTTGGCTTTGGCTTCACTTACCGTTGAGATAAAACAGTGGTTGCCATCCTGTTCAGCATAAAGAACCCCATCTTTAATGAATACAGATATTGCACGTAGGATGAATGAAACAAAGAGGTTCATGTGGATAAAATTTCGAGTGCAGTGAAGCTTCCTGGAGAGGAAAGAGCAAAGGAGAGGAAAAGAGGAAATAGGAAAAAGAAAAAAAAAGACAAAAAAAAAAGACTTTTCTTTCATGGAAATAGCATACTAGGCCTGTCTGCACACATGGCCAGAGCTCCTAGAACCTTGGCAATAAGAATAGCAACATCTGAAAGTCAAGAGTGTGGATAATACCGACTGTAAACCTGAGTAAGAGGAGAATTTAGGGATTTTTCTGTAAAAGCATGCAGAGTAGCATAAAATAGACCCAGTCCAATGCAGCTTCAGTCTCCTGAAATGTGGCTACTGGAAGGTGTTGAAGCTGGGGGAACAACTCTATTAAAGGGCTCTCTCTCTTATTCTACGCGTGGTAAGATAAAAGCTTAAACATTGCTTTGCGCTGATTAGCTCCACCCTCTTTCCTCAAGTGACAGAACAGCTCACTGCTCATGTCCTGACTCACCTGAAACGACACAGGATAACCATGGCCGTGGTGAGGGAAACAAGTGAAGTGCTGTATCCAACTGTGTACAGAGCCTTCACAGAGAGATAGTAGTAATCCTTGGGAGGCAAACAACACACAGTTAAACGTTCCAGCTACAGTCACATCTTCTTTACCCTGTCAACATGCAGGGGGAACCACAGGAAGGATTTGATTTTTAAATGGCCTGGTTGTTTTCCTCTCTTTGTTCCCCTGAGATCTCACTGTATGTCAGAGCATTGCTCTGTGTCTGGTGCACCCTTGGTTCTGCATGCTGTGAAGCTTATTTGTCAATGATCTAGTAAAGGCTGTCTATATTTCTTTGACCACTGTGCATGTATCTGTAGAAAAAAAAAAAGTAGTTGGCTAAAGGTTTCTTTAGTCAATAGAGGAAGAACTGGGGGCTTCTAGAAGTTACAAGCTGTACCAACAGTAAAGTCATACTCTGGAAATATTCAGTATAGGGCTAGGAAGGATTTAATTAGGAGAGATGGGGAGGGACCCTTTATGAGGGAGTGTAGCTATAGGATGAGGGGTAACTGTTTTAAATTGAGAGAGGGGAACTTTAGATTAGATATTAGGAAGAAATTTACTGTGAGGGTGGGGAGACACTGGAACAGGTTTCCCAGAAAAGTTGTGGGTGCCCCTTCTACGGAAATGTTCAAGACCAGGCTGGATGGGGCTTTGAGTAACCTGGTCTACTGGGAGGTGCTCCTGCCCATGGTAGGGGGGTTTGAGTTGGATGACCTTTAAAGTCCCTTACAACCCAGACTATTCTATGATTCTATGACTCTAAATCTTTCTTCTCACATTTTTATGCCCATAAATATCTGATTGTTTCATTCCAATCACTATCAAATCAGACCATGACCAGAGGCTGGACAAAAGCAGCCTGCTGCTCTCCCCCTTCATTTGTTTTTAATTATGAGATTAATTCCCACCTGGTTATCGGACTCTGTTTCATTTTCATCAAAGCCACAGGCATCATAATAGTGAGGAAAAGGTTCAGACCAGCCATCTTCAGTGCAATTTCTGCTGATGTCCCCTATGTCAAGTACAGTTGAGAATATGCCATTGCTGAAACAAACAGCAGGATATACCCTCCCCCCCTTAATACATGACCAAAGAAAACTTCATAGTACCACTGGGGGTACTTTTTATCTGGTTGTCCAGAGAAGAGTTTATTGGCATCTTAAAAGTTTAATGACATCTTTAATGACCTCCTTCTACACTTGATGCCTATGGATGTCTACTACTACAGCTGGTCACCAGAAAGCAAAAGAGATTTAACCAGTATAGGCAGTGCTTCCAGGCCACCAAAGATCTCATTCACAAGTGAGCACCTAAAACAGGGGTCAGCTAAATGTCCTTTTCTCTCCATAGACTCTGAAAGGCATCTAAGGAATACAGCTTTGATGTAGACATCTACACTTCAGATGGCTAAAGTTTAAGTCCAATCTTTAAATATAGGTGGGACCTATTTGAGATAATCTATATCTGAGGCATCTCCATGGGACTGCCAAGAAAACACAAGGCTAACATGATTTTTTGGAGTAGTGGCTGGAAGCAAGGCAGGATACAGTATGATATGTAAAACAGACATTACACGACTATGGTGAGGCAGCTGGATTATTCTCCTGCAGTCAGATAACATGTATCCCCCGGATTTATTTTCCTGCTTAAGCTCTTATCTGAGAGAGACTTTGTGAGAAAGTTTTGTAGGAAAACAAAGGAAAGATGGAGTGGGAATCTCTTCCCTGTCTCTGTCTTCATAGCAGTATGTTCATTTACATCTCCAGATGTCCAGTGTGTCTTGAGCTGACAATTTCAAACCTGTTTCAGAACTTCTCACATTCCTCTGCCTACTGTTTGTTCCAGTGCCAGTTTGTAACCTTACTTTAAAACAAGTGTTTGCAAGGAGGCTCAAAACTACCTCAGAGAAAACCTCTTTCTCTTTTTTAATCTAATTGTTTGGCTAATCTCATACAAGGACGAGCTTGTAAATGGTTTTCACTGACACAGCCAAAAGGCTTAAAAAAGTATTGGGAAACAAGAGCTGGGGGTAGAAGAAGAAAGTGTCTCTTGACACTCACTTTGTTACTGAGGTTGCCTAAGGTGCAATGGCCCCTGTGGTGCTCTTTTTAAGCACCATTCCTCTTGCCAGAGCTCAGTGACCTGGTTGAAAAAATTGAGCTGGGCTGCTGGCTGCATTTACTCCTCTCCAGCACAATAGAACAGTTTCTGTTTATTGAACTATTACAGTTTTTGGAGTTTGAGATGTACCTTGACCAAAATTGACGGAAATTTCCAAGGTTTTTTTTATTTTATTTTTTTTTATTAAGGTTGTGCTGCTTCGCATTCTAAGACCAATTTAGTCAAGCAGCTCATAACACTAGCAGTGACCTTATTTTTAGAGAATCTGTTTGCCATCCATGCAGCAGAATATATCTATTTAATCACAGCATTCATTTAAGAACATTGCATTACTTGGCAAATATTGGTAAATTACTCTTGCACATTCATCCCTAGTTTTCTATGGAAAACAACCACTTAAACATGGTGTTGACTTTCCTTAACACCATTTAGTAATTACTGTTAAGCAGGTAGATATAATTTACGAAAACATACTTGCTAGATTGCAAGGCTCAATAGTGGAGGAATAAATTTTCATAATACGGCTAAAAGTAATGCACCAGAAAATGTGTCACCATAATTAGAACCCATTTGAAAATACCTAAATGGCAGGAGAAAAATCTTGGAACTTCCTTTTTAACAGGGTTAAAATAAAAAGAGAAACATTCCATGGTTCTGTTTCTTACCTAGGGGAGACTGGGCTGTGCTTTCCAGCAGGTCATAATCACCTATAAAAGCGGAAATTTGGTAAGAAATTGTTTTGATTGTGTTTTCTATTAGGACACAAACTGGTCTCTGCGGAAATTAGTAAATAGGATCCAATTGATTTTTATTTGTTTGGATCAGGCCCAAGGGCAATAAAAACTTGATTTTGTCTTTTCAGGAAGTAAACACAGATTTACTTGTGAGTTTAAATCACAGCTGAACATATAAAATTAAAAAATTGCTACTGCCAGCAACAAGCACATAGCTAAAACCACATACAATCAAACTAGGAACAATTTTATTAAAAAATACTAAAGTCAAATATCACATCTTTAGAAATTTGCATTTAGAAACCATAAATATTGAAGTACACTCTGTTTTCACAGAATTAATGAAAAAATATTTCCATTCATCAGTGACAAAAGGTGATAATTAATTGATCCTAAGTAAGATAGTGAAATTTTTTGGGTTTAGGTTAGATTGCATTGATTTCTAAAACTTACCAGATCTTTACTTTCACCTTTTATCACCATGTTACAATGAACTACGTGTATTATCATGGTTGATACAGAAACAACTTTGCAATAATCTGATATTATCATATGGTCTACACACAGTTTTTGAGAACAGAGGTACATAGGAGGCAGTCAGCAAAACTGGCTCTTACCTGCATGGGTTTGTCCCATATTATCTACTTCCCAACCTGAAATTAGAAGAATAAAAATAATTAATTTGATCTTGATAATAGTTTGATTCCCATAAGAAGAGTGGATGTAGCATTGCCCAGAGACAAACTGCAAGAAAATTTTGTTTAAATCCTTTTTTTCAAGATAAGACTGTATTATTATGGCTGAAAAGTGGTTTTCAGAAGACGGTCGATTGCATTATATTGTTAAATCTCTGGTCATCATGGGGTTTCATCAAACTCTAAGAAGCATAAGAAAAAGAGACGAGGTATCTTATTTGTGGGTTGTTTTTTTCCTTTTTTTCTTTTTCTTGGGAGGAGGGAAAGTATCTGAAATAAGAAAGACCCACACATTTCTAAAATATTCTGCTGAAATCCATGCTGATTTGTATACTAAAAATACAAATGTTACCATGAGAAATCATAAAAATGCAGGGTTTCATTAATTTTTTTCATTTTCTTTCCTTTTGTCCTTCCAAAAGAAACTGTTGGTATTATCTCAAACCAACCTTTCACCCACCCTATGAAGTACCTAACCCGAATTGCCCTGAAATCAGACTTTTCCTGAATCCTCAGTGGATTTTAGCTCAAGTTCCGTGTTGGGGAATGCATAAAGAGAAGCTGCCCCTAAGCCACCGAGTGGTGCTGCTGCGTCGTGCAGAGAGAGGTATTGAGGAGCCTGACAAAGCTGTCCGCAAATAGCTCTGCCAGTGGCCTACTGACTAGGGGGGGAAAAAAAAAAAAAAAAAAAAATGTTTCCAAGGTTTCATTGTCCGCTGTGGTGGGTTAAATGTTTAGATTAGCTTAGTTCTGCATGTCCTGGGGTAATCACAGGGCTACAGGTTGTTCTTCTTTAACCCTGAACATATGGTCAAATCTTAACTAGGGATTGGAAAAGCTGTTCACCATTTTCAGGTATGAGAGGGTTTTGATTAAAAGTAAAATCCAAACAATGATAGGTTTTGATCCTATGGGAAAGCAGAAAGACAGCATCTAAGGGAAAAAAAAAAAAAATAGAGTCTTTTCAGCACAGCATAAAAAGCATTTTATATTTTTTTTCAAAATCTTCATCATATAATGATTTAAAATTCATTGATTTCTTTCCTCTAAAATAAATCAGATGTGCTTTTTGATCTTCTAAGATAAAAAGCAGGGCATTTGATATGAAGATGATGCTGGGAGCCTAAAAAACTAAGCTGAAACATCAGGTAGGAAGTACTGTGTCTTTAAATGGATGTATTCAAGATCAAACATATGCATTCAACCCACCAGTTGCTCTGGAGGTTTAATCTTGAAAACCATGATGAGAAGGCCCTTGGTCTCCTGCCTTCTCTGCCCAACTCCAGCTGCGGCCAAAATTTCACATATGAGAATTCTTGGATGTTTGCAAATATGGGGTAGGTGAACTAATTCCGAAGAGAAGTCACCAATGTTCCAAGCAAACATATTCCATCAACCTGCTGCATCAGACTAAATTACCAGATGCTGCAGAAGCGCTATGGCCGTGCTCCAGATTCTTGGCAGAATAACAGGGATGCCTCTGCAGGATAATAAGTTTCTCTCCTAAGCCTACCAAAACCCAGGTTTATTAAACGGTGATGTAGCTCAGATATAGATGCCTGTGTTGCTAAAATCTGAATTCAGAATACGAACTTTAGGATACCCTGTGGGAATTTTTATCCGTGGTTTTATTAGGCAGAGGATCAAACAGTAAGCCACCGTTCCTCCAACGCTGTCTTTCACAGTGTCTTTGGTAGCCTGCTGACACTCAGATCAGTAGCTTGTAATGGAATTGATTCCGTACATGAAGGCACCTCACTCAATAGCCTGACCCACAGAAGCAGGGTACGAAGAAGCTGCAAAAAAACTCTAAAAAACTGTCTGACTCATAAAAATCCAGTTTCATTTTACTAGTTGTACAGTGTGGCTTAAATCCTGAAATGTGATATTACAAACTTGCCAGAATTCTTCTTGAAGGAAGATCAGGCCAATATTAAGTAGATTGAAACCTGAGGTTCTTGGGATCCTGGCATATTATGCTGATGGTTCAGAAAATATCTTTTTTGAAATTTAAATGTTTTACATTTAGCTATTTTTTTCCTTTAATCTAAAAAGGAGAAAATAAAAATTAGCATTATTTCACTTCAAATATGAGTGGCAGTTAGTCACACTGATGTTAAAATATTAGATTTTAGTTCATTTTGAATTTCATGACATCTGTAATAGCAGTTAAAACATCATATTTTTGTAGTTTGCTGAAATGAAGAAGCTTTTTATATTATTTTATATATATATCCAAATTATTACTGAATTTTAAGTGTGTTTGGACATTGTGAAAGGATTCACATTTTCAATAATGTTAATTTTCTGATTGCTGTAGGAGCAAACTTGCCTTTTATTAACATATTTTTCGACATCTGAGTCCTTGATAATGTACTGAAGAAAGTTTCAGTACAACCTTTTACTATACAGGTTTTTAGGCTTGATCCAACAACCTAATTTTCACTAATAAGTTAAACTATTGGCAAGTCAATTAGATTTACACTGAACGTTATGCCCTGAATTACAACTAAATGTCAAAATTTGTCTAATGAGTGTTGGGATAACATACACAAGTATATTTGTGGGTGTATGCATATACATATATATAAGCATGCAATGAGGGAACATACAGCCACCATCTGGCTTTAAATTCCTACATGCTGCTGCTGCCCTTCTCTCTGACACCATATGTTTATGTATCCTGCTCCAGAATATGCGTATTTACATGATAGATAACTGTGCCAACGGCTATGTTTGCTCATATGTATGAGAGGGCGATGGTGTTTATTTGGATTATTTCTGTGCTTAACCTTTAACATGTCTACATATATAGGGATGAGGCCTGAGCTTGTGTTTGAGATGGGGTCGTAGGAAGTCCAAACTTATGGTAGTCCCTCTCATTTTTCAGACTATCACCCTGAAGCCTTTGTGTTTGTTTTTTTGTTTGGTTGGTTGGTTATTTTTGTTGTGTTTTTTTTTTTTTTTTTTCTTCACCTGAGTGCCTGTCTGACTCTAGAGAGACCTTAGCAAATTTTCTCTGGTGTCAGTGATATAATGGGCAAAATTTTAGGGCACCCTGCTGCATGGGCTTTCACACAAGTCCGCTCATTGCTTTATTCTTAGGACATAAACAACAAGAAACTGGTGCATTAGACTTCACGGATGAAGCAGAGAAAGCCCATCAAGATGACTACTCAACAGGCTAGACAAAATACATTACTTTCCCCAAAATGAAGAATACATAATAGATGCTTTTCATCTGCATTTTGACTGGAAACCCATTTTCCAGGGTTTTAATTCAAGGATTGTATTCATGACTTACATTGACACCTGTGTTCCTCACATGTACTTAAATGTGAGCCCAAACTACAGAGAGATGGACCCAACAGCAACTACTAAACAGTGTCTTAGAACACTGTTTTAAAAATCAATGATTGCTTACATTAGCCAATAAACTCCAGAGGAAGCTATTGTTATCCTTGACAAAAGAAGGGTTACCCAGTATATTGACAGACAGTGTTACTCACTATTTGACCAGAATGAACAGGTAAGTGTCACTCTTTGGGAAGTAAAGCAAATCTTCCATTAGTGCTTTAACTGTCATCATTAATTGCATGTTATTTGCTTAGACACCCTAGAGAAAACCCATTGGAATGCTGCATTGTCATTTCCAAAGACCAAATAGAGAAACCTAACATAGAATATATTACTTGTTTCTAATTTCTGCATGAAGAAGTGAAAGAGAAGAAAAAAAAAAAAAACAATCAAAGGACTTGCCAAAGGCTACCCATGGAGTTAATGGCAGAGACACAGATATTTCATGCCCCTTATTTGCACATTTGTCAGACTTTCTTCCTTGGTTTTCATGTGCTGAGTCCCAGAAAACATAACTGCCTCCTCCCTATCCTCCAATGGAAAAGAAATTTGATGCAAGCAATTGTTGCTTCTGATTTAAGTGAACAGGACTGGCAAAGCTAAAGCCAAGAAACAGCCTGGGTACGATGAGCCTCAGAGCTCAATGCAGCCTTTTAGATCCTCTCCTACTTGCCAAATGTGTGCTGGCTGCTTGTGGTGTCAGCTGGCATGGCAACTGCTTTATCTCCCATCGGTTTGTTTATCTGAGCGCAACTTGTGTTTAACCCTTTTTTTCCAGCATTTGTCTCTTATTAGTGGCAGGAGGGGGAATGAAATGCTTCCAAAACTATTCTGTCCTGAAACGGCTTGCCCACACTTTTCCCTTATTACTGTTGTTCCCATCTCAATATTATGGGCTGGAGGACTGGTCCACATAGGTCATCCTCTAAAAAGGTTGGGTTTCAATAGCATTAAGATCAAGGTGCAAAGCTCTCACTGGTTTTACTGTGTGTTGATTCTGTGCAGAGACGGGCAGAGAAAGGTTATGGAAAACATTTCCTACAATCACTTGTTACCATGCTGTCCAGCTATGTGGATAATGAGCTGGTTTAGGCAGGAATCCAATTTTTTTCCTGTTTTATATAGCACTGATTAGAAGCCTAACATTTAATGTATAAATATGAAATAAATCAGTGAGCTCTCACGCCTGCCTCGGCAGCAACCACCACGCTGTGCCTTTTCGCTCCCTTCCCCATTGCTGCATGCTGCTCTCAGGCACCAGCAATCTGTTCAGCCGGCTGGCAAAGCCGCAGTCAGGAACAGCAGTCTACTTAGCAGCTTTTCTGGGGCTTTCTGAGCTCCCCACACAGCTATCCCTTGCACACCCTGCCCGATTGCTTCTAGGTTGATGATTGGACTAGATGATCTGAAAGGTCCCTTCCAACCTGGGCAACTCTATGATTCTATAAAGCCCTCTGCCTGCTCCCGTACCTTGGCACACCCAATCCCACATGCATACTATCCAACTATCCTGGTTCCTTCGCTCCCTTTTTTTTTTGGGGGGGTGGGGGGAAGTGATCCAGAATCAGCTGCTAGGTCTTTAAAATCTCAGAAGAATCTGTAGAACGTGGAAGCTAGGCAAAGTTACAGAGTATGTGGCCTTACGGGTTCCCACACCTTTCCTATACTAAGTGCTTCCCTCCACTCTTTCCAGGGATTTTGGTCTCTCCAGCTTCATGCCCTATAGACAATACTTTAAACTACAGATTGAAAGTCATTAGTCACTTGGTATTGACTGTGCTATCGACATTTGCCCAGGCAAAGGGATTTGTGAGCATAGTGCTTATAGAAAGACAGTACAAAATTTAGAGGTATTGTTCATTGTATTCAGAAAACCAGAGAACTGAGGCAGAGGAAAATTAAGGGTAAGTTTAGGAAGCCTTGTTTACACATGGATGTTTGGATAAGAACTGGTACCTAAAGACATCCGAGGAACTGATCTGGTGGGGCAAATATATCCCATCAAATTTACCCACCTGAAGAGAAGTTCATCTGTTTTTTAAGTCTTCTCTCATAAAAGGCAGAGAGACTGGCACTTCCAGAGGGTGATTTTTTTATACATCTACCATCGGATGAGATGAACTAACTGCTGCAAATTCTATGTTACCCAGTAGTCTGTGCAAAACATTGCGATAAAAGCAATGATGGAACTGATATACAAGTCTTTTCTTCCTATATCCCATACTAATTTCAGGGCACATGGTTTCATGACATAGACCAGAAGACCCAGTGGATCATGCCTGGAGATCACAGGAAAATACCAATGAGGACCCACATGAAGAACATAAAGGCCATAGTATATAGGGCTGGCTGAAGCAGGGCTGATGTACAGATACGATCAATAACATGTAAGGGAGATTATGACTTTCTTCTTTTCTTCCTTTTTTTTTTTATCAAAAGCTATGAAACTAGCAGTGGACTGAGGTCACCATAGCAACTGCAAGCCATCATCTAAACATTATGTGCATCCTTCCTGTGAGACTGGCTGTCACAGGAGCATCCATCAGAGTACAGGATCAACACAAATACTATTGCAGGGTCTCCTAGCTCCAAAGAGGGCACGGGTTATATTTCAGAGAAAAAAGAAACGTTGTTCAATGGAGATTATCAGTTAGGAAATAGGTCCCAGAGAAGAAAGCATATCAAATCACTAGTTTAAAGGCAAGAATGAATGTGTGACCACTACACCTAAAATCTTGCAATCAACTGGAACTCCTTTCTCAGTTATTTGAGTCAAGAGAAGAAAAAAGAATAGAGCAAAGACTGCTAGTAAAGGTTGAAACACCTGCCCATGTTGCACCTACAGTGGTACTTCAATATATTATCTTTTGCTGTCCAAGTGTTCTCCAAACTAGTTGACATGTTCCACCCTTGCATTCTTCCCAGAGGAACATGATTTTATTTTCCAATGACAAATTAGCTTTCAGGTCATATTGTCAAAGGTCTTGAGCTGCATTACAGCTTTCCCCTGGCCATTGCAGGATGTCAATTTGCAAAGGACCAAGGACTTGATCTTTAGCTGAAATGCTCTCAGTCATATTGTATATATCAGTATTAGAGGCCCAGAATCTTATTGGTAGAATCTTTGGTAGGAAAGGCCATAAAATGTCCTTTTCCTGTAAAAAGCATCTATAAGGCCTTAACTAGTTGATTGGAAATGTAGATAGAGTTACTATTCTTTGATGGCAATATTTTCCTCCCATTTCCTTCTGCATTGCAGATAGACTTTGTGATGCTGTGACCAAGGAGGCATGCTTAATTATAGTTTGTCCTCCTCTCTTTGAAAAAGCTGAAGCAGTCCCATGGATTTACTGCCTGTGGAAAGCCTAGGGATGAAAACCAACAGGAAAGGACTTGTTCATCTACAAGGCACTATTATCTTGGTTATTGGCAAGACTTATTATTTGTAACATTGACCCTTGATAGGTACCTTGTACCCCTTCTTTATGTCACAGTTCTTTCTGGGACTTGCTGAACACCAAGCAACAATATCAAATAGGCAGTGTGCAGACAAATTTGAAAGCTGTCCAAAACCTTTAGCTGGTATATATATTTAAAAAACCCCAGATACCCTTGCATTGAACTTACTTCTGAGTGCTACATAGGATCTTATATAAAGTGAAGGATGAAACTGAGGTATGCACTGAGTCCTGCTTGCTTCAAAGGCTAATTAAGATCTGATGCATTATTATTATTCCCACGATGGAAATGCTATGGGAAGGGTCATGTCTGTTTTTCAGAGTCTACTTTTTGATTCTGGTGTTTGTCTTCCTTTGGTTTTCCTGCAGGATGTTGAAATACCCACCAGGGGTGAGATATTGAATAGAAATCTAGACTTTGGCATTGATCATTTGCCTTGCCTATTTGACAGGCAAATGCAATTTCCAATTTCAGACTGATGCAATGCTGACCTTAATTTACAAGAAATAGACCTTAGTAGCCAAGAAATCCTGCACCTTCTACTTCAGTAGAAAATAAGCGCACAATCTTCCAGATACATTTTGTTGTTTAGAAGGCCCCTGATCTTTAACAGTCATCTGTTCTTTTTGCTATATCAAAACATATCAATACATAAACCAAACAAATAGAAACTGTAACTTTCAAATATCCTCAACAGCTTTCGCCTTGGGAAGACAATGACTCTTATTGTCTTTTAACCCAGTTTGGGAGTTATATACCATTTTCACGTAGTCAGCACTGAAAGACTTTACCAGGGCTGTTTCCCCAGAACAGACACAAAAGGGCTTTCTACATATGAACATGTAGTATCACTTCTCATTCACTCTTGTCATCTTATTCTGTTTGATTAGGGATAATATCTAAACTCAGACAGGAGAAAAAACCCACAGATGGCTTCCCAAATCCAATGAACCCTGCATTCATAAATCCAGTCATCCACCCATGATATCTCTAGTGCAGAATATATCAGGCTTGGTGCTCTTATGACAAAGTACTTGAGCGTCTCCCTGTGTTTTTAATGGGATCAGTAGCAGGCTACTTTCAATTTCTTGTTTTCAGGGACAATAAACCTTGTTGGCTGAACACTGAAGTCAAAAATTCCAGAGCAGCAGCAAGCCAAACACTTTGATTCAAAAATGTGAACGAGGGATGTAATTCCCTCTTAAACTCTATAATACCTGGATACGTTCTTTATTCTACTGTATTTTAATTAGGACTCCTTAATCCTGGTATCAACATAGGATGAATTGTACATCTTTGGTCAAAATTATGTGCATTTTCTCTGTCTTACATAGTAAACAATACTTTGCAGTAATGTTCTTTTGGGTGTAGCAGGTAGTGTCCTAGAATGAGCACTAGAAAAATATTCTGAATTGCTGGAAGATTAAGCAAGAGCTAATCATATTTATTATTCGGATTTGTGAATGAAAGCTTTTTCCTCAATGTGGAGCATATGGCAATGCTCAGAAACTGTCTATTGTCATCTGTATTGGTTTTTCCTGCAAGTCAAAGATCCAAAAATATGCTCGTTTCTGATCTGGCTATTGGGTTTCTTTCAGTGGTCCATTTGAATAATGTGGCTTTATATGTTCCAGAATATCTCAGCTGTGCAGGGCAAAGGAAAAAAAAAACAAACCCACAGACTTGGCTTCTATAGATTTCCACTGCCAGACAGTATCACCGCCGTCTGGAAAAAAAAGGGAAAAAGAACAAAACAGAGAAAATTTTCCAGCGAGGAGTGCAGATCACTGTGCTGGGGCCATCTCTATGTCTTGCTATGTCATACTGAAATGCAACATCACAGCTTGAAACACTTTTTTTTTTTTTCTTTTTCTTCCTTTGCAAAGGTACCTTAGAATGCTCTCAATATTCTCCACTCTTGAGTGGTTGTCTTTGGACTCGGTACAGGGAAGGCACTGGAGAAAGCATAACATACAACAGCGACAGCATGGAAGTTATAGCTCCTGGTGAAAATAAAACTGTGAATTGATGGATATAAATCAAAGGAATGAATGTTGAAGAAGAAGAAAATAAATTAATATTTAGGAACCATCCAGAGGGAAACCCACTATAAATCCTTAACCTGCTAGATTAGAAAAGACTCAGGAGCTAACATGTTTTTTTCATGTGGAGAGACTTTGAGAATGATCTTTTTTGTTCACAGTCTGCATCTGAAAGGAAATGAAAAATTCTGGTGATTTTGGAGGAGCAGAGAGGTGACAGCAGTTCAAATGTTACTCCTCAGTTCAATTGCAGTGAAGGTTAGAGCAGAGTATAGTTTCAAATTAAAAACAGCAACAGCTGGTATTTTTAGCTAAATCCATAGATACTTTTCCAACAAAGTATCTCTTCAGATGAAAGTTTAGTTGGTTAATTTTTATTTTGTAGTCTCTGGGGTTTCTTTGTTTTGTTTTGTTTTGTTTTGTTTTGTTTATCATTTTACTGCATGTGGAAATCAGACATCCAAGCAAAATACCTTTCTGAAATTCCGAAAACAAACAGCCCCCTCCAGTGACTTCATTCATCTCAAGATAAGCACTTGAGATAGGTCAGAGGAAACATCTTCTACAAGTACCCATTGCTTTCCATTTACTGAACCAGAGATAAATGTGGTCGGTTCAGACTTAGACATGTAACTTTTAGATATCCAAAGCCCAGTGAGGTAATACCTACCCTGCTTCAAGATTAACACTTTCCCATCATATGGTTTGCCTGTTACACAAGCAGTTGTACCTACAGGTGCTCAGTGCTTCATAGGACAAACTTTTTAAAAGTATAATTTAAAGTTATTGCTACTGTTTGTAAAAACGTTTTATAGTCATATAAAAATTTTACTATATTAAGAATGAACATGCTGTTGATAAATAGTAGGGCCAGTGCCTAGCCTAGTTACATATTCTGGAATCATAGCAGCAGCCAGAGGATCCTATAACAATCTAGAAAATGTGATTAGCTGTGTCTTAGAAACATTTTAGTTATCTAATAACCTTTTCTTTAAGGAACCATCATAAAATGTGACTTTTCTTCATTAAGCCTTCATTGAAAAAAATATACTTGGTTAATTAAAATTAGCAGCAATAATATTGAAAATTCATGTTGATTCACCCAGATGAGTGATTATGGATGTAGATATTTCCACCTTGGGGTCACCAGTGCAAATCCAGCTGGATCTGTAGAGATTTCAAACTACTCCAGATTAAATGTTTATTTGTCTATCTAATGAATTATGAATCTTGGTTTCATTCCTACTGAACAGATGTCCAAAAACCCCTCAAACCCAGCTCTACAAGAGGTAACAGCTGTCACTTTTGTTAGTGATCCTGTAAGGAGATAAAAAAAGCGGGACATATGTTTGCACTGGACTGACTACTCCTCCCCTAGGGTCATACTATCACCCTGCTACAGGTCAAACATGAAGTACAATATGTGAACACGTCTGGAAATCCTAGGCAAATAATTTAAAAATATTATTTCAGTCCTTTTTTGTACATAGCTCTAGTTATAGTAGAGCTTTTTTAATTTTTTTAATATATATATAACTTTTTTTCTAAAACATA
>VXBH01005995.1:15277-26016 GCA_013400035.1 Rynchops niger | reverse complement strand
AAAAAAAAAAAAAAATCCCCATTTTAAAAGACATTATAAGTTCATTGTGCTAGAAAGCACTGATGCGCTGACATTGGAAAATAGGGATAGAGAAGTAGAGAGTCAAGTAATTTGCCTGAGTTACTGAAATAGGTGAGTGACGGAGATTAGAAAGAATTCATAATCAATGAGAATGTTGTAAGATCCTGCCTGGAAAAGCATACTTGAAACAAACAATTTTTAAGAGCAAAGAAAAGAATGAAAAAAAAATATTAAATGTCATAAAGACCAGAGTGCACAATCCCCTTGCATTTGTGAGCCACGATACAGCCAGCAACTCCTGCTGAGTGAAATCTGCCCATGGAAACCAATGTGACTTGAGTGTGAAACTGCACGGCAGGGTTCTCCTCTGGAACTGATGGTATGTCTCCTTTGCCGCGTGATGTAAGGATACCCAAGCTAGCTTTGGAAGAGGTAGCTCAGACAATGCAAGCAGCAAGGTGCAGCTTCAAGTGGGCAAATTTTCCTACTTCTTAGCATGTTAGAAATTATTCATAACAACAGGTAGATTTAAAGGATAAGATTTTGTGTGAGACAGAGTGAAAAGTGGTTGTCTTGCTAATTGATGGTCTTGAAAACAAGGCACCTTGCAGAAAGCACAAACTCTGCCTTCCTTTCTCACGTCTGCACTGCAACCTATAGACTGAAATTCATGTTTGATAAACTTTGTGGGATTAATCTCAGTTAACGTAAGTGGTGTAAAGCTTGGCATTTTATCTTGGGTAACTACTTACGTCCTTTTCATAGCATCACATAAGAGCGCTTCACCTTATTTAGCTAGTCACCTCCTCTCTGATGGGATGGATGATCCTTTGGGACCCTCCATCCCTTGTCACTGACTTTTGAGGAAACACTAAACAGGCATTCACCTATAGGAATAGTCAGGATTGCTTTAATTTCAGATTAACCTTTTACCCTTATTCAGCTAAGCAAAGTTTCCTCTGTAGTTCATGGAGACAGACTTTCCAGTTAGGGATAATCCCATTTTAAGGCGGCTGTGGTGGTGAATCATACTATAAGTGTGCTTTCATCTCTCCACTGACTACACTCAGGCCAGTAACTATCTTAGCCTAGAGAACTGGTTATTCAATGGCTGAAGCTTGTATTCCCTGTAGGGTCTATGTGGTCTTTTGGAGCAGACGTGAACCAAGTCTGCCCTCTGGATGGAGGTCTGATTAGTGGCTATGTAGCATCCCTTAGACACTTTCTGATCCTGAGCAAAGGATTCCAGCTGAGGGCTGGGACGTGTTACTATGAATGGTGCCAGCATAGCTGTGCAGCTCCTAAGCAATTCAAACGACCGGCAAACCACAGTGGCTGCTTATGAAAAGCCACATGATCAATCCTTACATCTCTGTCTCAAGCTGCTTGTAAAAGTGTTTAGACTGTAAACTCCCCATGGCAGGATCCACCTTGTACCATTCTTGTGAAATGTACTTTGAAAAAAAAGAGTCCTGATTTCACCTGAATTCACAATGTGGATTTTATATGAATTTCATATGAAGCCCATGACGCCTAAGTTTAAATTCAATATTGTTGAAGCTGAGGGGGTGCCTCATATCCCTAAGGATGGATCTGACCTGGCATCCACTGAAAAAGATCTGCTCTTTCAGAGAAAGGGCAAATTTTATAACAACAAAGAAACCATGGGTGTTTACCATTGCAGAATCTTCTGAGGCAATTTTAAATTTATATCGAACACTAAAACCATTCTACTCATCCTACCTCTGCGGAGGTTCACGTGAGCCTTGTTCCCATTCTTTTACTTCAAATTAAGCCACTCAGACCAAAACATTTTCTCTCTAACGTGTTACTCCTGGCAGCTGAAAGGCTTCCTTCTTACCTCAAATTTCTGGACAAAAACCAAGAGAAAAAAAACCAAACAAAATTTAAAAAAAAAAAAAAAAGCAAGCCATGCTGGCAGAATAAGAGTGATAAAGAGCTCCTCTGAAATTGCTTACAGTCCCTTATTTTATTTTTCTCCTCTGTCTAGGGCTGCCTTGAGACACACAGATTTTATAGTGGCTAGATATAGAACCAGAGTTTAGGCAGTCCCAGAGCTGAAGTTCGCCAAGTTCAAGGAACAGACCTGACTTTAAATCCACTGAAAACAGTCTGTTATCTTCCACCGACACAGAATCACTATGTCACTAGGACTATGTACAAGCTGTTCTTTTTCTATAGATTTGTGTCCTATTTTCTCATGGTGCTTCTACTGCAATACCCTCATTTACACTCTTTATGTTTAAAGCCTCTCAACAGTATCCACAACAAACTCCCATGTCCTTATCCTGTCCCTAGCGCAACATGTCTCCCCCACATCTCTGCTAAATTTTTGGCAAGAGAAGGTGCAAAAGCAGAGATGTGTTTTTTGGATGGCAAGACCCGTTGTACTAATTCACTGCTCACCGATTTACCCCTCTCATAAAGTGGGTAAGTCCTGTCTGTCCCTCTCTTAATAAAAATAATTATTTTGACATCTTTCTTGTATTCGGCACACCATTTTCACAAAATGTAGCAATTTGCAGCTTTGAGACTAATGTACCTTTGTCAGAGGTTGCTGACTTTATTCAGAGAACTCAAAATTATTAGGTGAAGGGGGGGGTAAAAAAAGGAATGACAGGACAATAGACAAAGGGATTTATGGATTCATACACAGACAAAAGGCAATAGACAAGAATTTGCATTAAATTTGTTTCCTTGGGAAATCAGGAAAAAATGTAAATATATAAATGTTAGACTTCTTTATTTTTCATGTATGGAAATAGAGGCGTGAGATGAAAACCCATCCTTTTGGCCTACAGCTTTCAGTTTGATTATCAGCCCTTCTCCTCATTTATTAGTTTAAAATATCAACTTCAAGGTCATATTGCTTTCAGGAGAGTAATATCAAAGGAAATGTAATGTTACAAGCCAGCATATTAGACTGAATTATGCAATGCACAATCACTTTTAAAGGGCATACTACATCTAAAGCCTTTCAGAGAGAGGAGGACTGAGGTAGGTGCTTTCTGTTCTTTCATAAATCTAGGTAAATACAAAATAAATAAGGGTTTAAGCAAGGCCTGGGTATGGGGCCTGGGTTTTCAAAAGTAAGTGACATTTCAAAGTAAAGGTATCTTATAGGAGATCCTATTACAGAAATGGTGGGTTTGTAGGTGTTTTGAGTTAGGCAGCAAATTTATAACACTGTCAAAGTTAATAGTCTCTTTTCAAAGTCAGGACCATAAGAAAGTAAAAAAGAAAAATCAATGGAAATTCCAGAGCAAGTTATAAAAGGTAAAAAAAAAAAAAAAAAAAAACCCAAACAAACAAAAAAACCCAAAACCAACAACAACAAAAAAAGCCCGCAAAGCAAGAAAAAAACACAGAAAAACACTGAAGGAATAAAGGAAGACATTTTGTGTTGGAAAAGAGAATACTGCATCATGCACATGGAAAAAGTTATTCATACCTTAAAATGTCTTCTATACAAAGCAGGCATGAAAGACCAAGTACAAGGGGAAGCTGAGCAGAAAAAAAGGATTTTTTTTCCCTTCCCAGTTCTGCTCCTCTATTTATTATTTCATTACATGTCGTCCACACCAGCTATTACACTAAGTTTTTTTCCTCTAGCCAATTTTTGCTACTGCTGCAGTGGGATGTACTTTGTATTGTCTAACGTGGTACTCATTCACCTTAACAATATAAATATTATACATGTAAATCTAAGCTAAGTTCTTCTACATTTCTTTTATAGTGCATGAAATAAAACAGACACCTCTGGAGGGAACCGCTAGAGGGTTTCTAAGATAAATTATCCTCTGGAGATGCGCATTTTCTTCCACTGATTAGAAAAGGCACCAAAAGAAAGCCTAATCTTAGGCTTAAACGAGCTGGAATTAGAACAGAGGAATTCCACTTGTATAGTCCAAGCGACTCGGCTAGGGCTATGTGAAGATAAATAAACTGTGGTCAAACTTCCCAGCAGCTGGTCCACCTTGTTATTATCCATTGCTTTTCTCTAAATAACTGTCACCCCTGCTATAAAATTATGCAACACTATATTATGACTATTTAGAATCCATTGTTTATGTAATGATAATTATATAAACTATGATAGCATTTGCTACTGTACGTCATTATCAGTAAAGTGAGTTGCTTTTTGGGACGACATTTTCAGAGATCTAAGGCGTACTAAGTACAGCACTGTTTTCAAAGAACTATTAAGAATCTCAGCTTCATTTATGGAAGAGAACATTGGAAAAAATTATTTGAGATATTTCATTTCTTATGTAAAAAGTTAATCCTAGATTATATTAAAAACTAAAAATCAAAGAAACAGAAACAGTGGGGTTTTTTTTTACTGGAACGGTTGGAAAAAAAAATGAGCTGAAGATAGCAGGCTTTAGCTCTCAAAAGATTAAGTGCATATGCTTTGCATTTGCCAAACATAAATTGTATATTTTAGAACTGAGAGCTAATCTTTTTTTTTTCCCAGAAAGGCAAAATCAGAGGGCATTTCAGCTGGTTTGGATGTTCTGTATCATTCAAGCATCTTGGTTCACCTTCCGGCCACCCAAGGACTGAGCCATACAAATTATAAATTAGAACTCTATCCTTATTCCGACTATTTTTGTGGGGGGGAAAGTAGATACAAATACACACACAACAGTGTTTGACTATGGTCTGTCTCAGAGGTGAAAAGAGAATGAAGATCTCGTTTGTGCAAAAATTCAATCATTAGAACTACTTTCCTCAAGAAGGTGAAAGGTTTTGTCTACGTCTCACGTGAAATACACCTCAAAAGGAAAAGTTAAAACCAAATTATTAATTTTTTCTTTGAATATTTTATACATGGCAAAGATCATCCTTCAAATAACAGGAGCTATTATCTATAATTAGAGAGGTATAAACCTTTTTTCTTCTTTTAAAGCTGTTTCATTCTTTACAATCATAAGATATTCTAAGCTCACCCTTTTGCTGTTCTTGCATTGTTACCTGCCAAGAAAACCTCAGCCAAGAAAACCTCCAGAATCCTTTAAGTGCTGCCAACCAATTGGCCTTTGGTGAGCTTTGGAGAGTTTTAAAGGGAAACTTCAGTTTGGCAAAATCTTTGGAACACTTTTTTGTCTAATTATACAGTAAATTAAAAAGCCAATAATCTGGGAAATTGAGAGGTGGTTGTTTTTGTTTTGTTTTTGTTTTTCTTTTAACTTTCTTTAAATATAATAAAAAAGATTGATTATTCATCTATGAGAAAGTCACCACTTTGCTGCTCCAGGAGCAGAGAGACTCTGTGAAATTACTCAAAAAAATTGGGAGATTTTATTCCAACACTGCTGGAGTACAGAATGACACTTACAAGCTGCCAGAACCTGAGCCAGTGCCAAACTCACCAGCTGCAGATAATCTGGCATCACTCAGGACACGGGTTATATGAGATCATGGGGTACTGCTGGAGGCAGCCTTGCCTGGCAGCAGCTGGTACCCCTCACTTCTTTTATTGCTGGTGACAGTCGAAACAACTGTCATCATTCTACCCCACCACCACACCATTCTGACTCACTTCCCTCCCTTCGTAGGAGAAAAAGAGGTCATGCACTTTTCTTTATCAACTCTATCTTCCATTAATTCTCCAAGCCGAGACAGAGGAGAAAAGGTACACTATTCCACCAGTGCCTGACAGGCTTTTCATACATCACAGTGCTAACAAATTGTAATCCTTAAATGACTGGGCTCAGAGTCATTTCTGGGAAGAGCGTAGTAAAAACACTGGATGAAGTTTGCAGACTTAAGACAGATTTTGAGAGGAAAGCAATGCAGTAAGAAACATGTGTTTCTCTTCCACAAAGCCTTGCCTTCCTCTGTTAGATCCTACCCTTATGGGTCCTCCCCTTCACAAGCGCAATCTACCCATAAATAGTGATTGACTAAGGGCAGGTGGTTGAAGTACTATCAGCTGTGTCTTACCTTTTTGAAGAATTTCAATTAACAATATTAACTGAGCTTGCAATTTGTTGTGGCAATAGAGAAACTGGATAGAAATAAATACATATTTTACATGTATATATACACTATATATAAGATATTATATATGATATATTTTTTTCCCCACAAGTACAATGTACTTCACAGGGAACCCTGGCTTTCAACTAGGGCTGTAGGTAAGGAATCTTTCCAAGCTGTATAACTGAACAGTTCATTGCCAATTTTGCCACCTATAGAGGATAGTGATATTTGGCCTGTTATGAGTTTCATGGGCCTGTGAAAAAGACATCTGTAAAGATCACTAGGATAAATAGTTGCCATGGATACAGAGAACATAGAATTTTTTTCAGTGTGTCTTTTTGGTGTTTTGGAGTCTGCGTTCCTTTGAAAATAGCGAGAGGATTTAGTTGCATGGAAGAAGATGAGCATTGAGGTTTCCCAGTAAAAAATTCAGGGTTTCTAATCTATTATATCACAAAAGAAAAAAATGATGACATATTCTTTTGATTTGTTAGTTTTTAACTAATCTCACAACAACACTGAAGTGGGACTAAAATTAGACACAATCCTTGAAGCAATATCTGGGTATGGGGTTACATATTTCAATCTAAAAAAAATCCCAACATAGTAAAATCAAATTTTCAATGGAACTCATTCAGGCAAAGCCTGTTGTCAACAGTTGCCTAGTCAATAACATTTGTCAGGAATTTTGACTTGTTTCTTAAAGGATAACTAGATCAAACAAAAGAGATAGACGTTAAACATCTTTGACATTGAAAATAGCAACTGACCTCAAGTCCATACGACTGGTAATTTCAGAATTCATGTTAAATTCTGTTACACATATATTAAGTTCCCAAAAGGAATTTACAAATTTTCATTATTTAGGTTTCATGGTAACTCCAGGGGTAAGAAGGTTTTCTGCTCCTTTTACTATTGAAAAACAAAACAAGACAAAAGGCAAAAAAGCTAGTGAGGGGTCTGCTGAACAAGTCTTACAAGAACAAGCTGAAGGAAATGGGGTTATTTATCTGCGAGAAAAGGAGACTGAGGGGAGACCTTATTGCTCTCTACAATTACCTGAAAGGAGCTTGTAGAGAGGTGGGAGTCAGTCTCTTCTCCCAAGTAAAAGGCGATAGGACAAGAGGAAGTGGTCTCAAGTTGCACCAGGGGAGGTTTAGATTTGATACTAAGAAAAATTTTTACACTGAAAGGGTTATCAAGCATTGGAACAGGCTGCCCAGGCAAGTGGTAGAATCATCATCCCTGGAGGTATTTAAAAGATGTGTAGAGGTAGTGCCTAGCCGATGTGGTTTAATGATGGTTTTCATCAGTGTTAGGCTGATGGTTGGACTCAAGGATCTGAATGGTCCCTTCCAACTCAGGCAATTTGGTGATTCTATGAAAAAGAATAAAATAAATGCTGACACTGAAAGTTAAACACTCTCCATAGCTAGAGTTGTAATCAAGTTCAGAAGCAAGCTGACCCTTCATGTTCAGACTCCTGTGCTCGCCACTTTCTTGTAAACTTTTCCGTTTACAAATAGGGTTATCTCAGTGGAAAAGGCATGTCTGTAGCAGAAGACAGCTTATAACAGAACTTGGGCCAAATTCTTTCCTGATGTAACCACAGTGACGCCAATGTGGATACTCTTGAGAGGCTTTTATTCCTTGTTTACTCCTTCAAATCTGAGAATGAGAAATGACTGAATTAAATAAGTTAATTTCTTCCAGTGTGCAAATTCTATAATCTCTCCTGGATATTGTTTAACTGGTGAGTCAAGCAATTTTTTATTAGAGCCCATGGGACCTTATGATCTAGTGGAGGAAGCAAAGGAAATAAATACATTATAGAAAGCCAGTTCATACTCTGTTAAGAGGCATGTTAACACATTGCATTTCATACTCCTGAACAGGAAGACAGAGACTGTATTTTCTTGAAGCTTTTGGAGTAACTGAAAAAGAAATCTTGAAGCCAAGGTGCGATTCAATGACAATGTCAGAGTTTAACAGAGCCTGTCTCCTGCTTCATATTGAAATTCTCTGACTGCCCGCTATGTATTCTGAGTATTAAAAATAACACCAAAATTAAATGCAATCCAGTCCCACAAGGATTTGCATACACATGGGAAATTTTGGTCTAAAGGAAATGATATTACTTTACAGTAAGTTCCCAGCTACTAGATGCCTTCCTGCATATAAATGTATATGCCTTGATCTGGGCGGGATACAGTCTGAAGTCAGTGAGAAAGAAATGTGAGGGTATCAATAAATGAAAAGAGAGGTAGAGCACATGCTGAAGAAGCACAAAGGAGATGTTGGTTAAGCATGGAGACTACCATGATCATTCCCTTGGTAATGAACAGTGGATGCTTGCCTCTTTTTTTTTTTTTTTTTTTTTTTTCCTGTGGAAAGATTTTTTTGCAGAGAGAGAAAGGGAAGAAATGGGATGGAATGTAGACTGGGAAGGAACCACCAGTGCTATCACACCTGGACTAGCACTATCATCAGCAAGCAGAAGTGGACACAAGAAGGCCAAAAATTACAGTAGTGGTAATGCAAAAAACTGAACTGCTAGAAATGAGGTAGTTCCCCTTTGTTTGCCTTTAGATCAGAACAAGTCCGTTTGATCTGTCTTTCTTTGTCTAAAGGCTGGAAGGATACAGGAAGAAATGGGAAATAGTCATTAGAGAGTGTTGAGGCTGCCATCTCTACTTGACGATTTATGGTAGAGGACCAGTAACATCAGTAACATATAGAGATATGTATCAAACCTCCAACACTGTTGGTTTAGTCACTACCTCCATAAAATCCATTACAGCAGTCATTGCAGGAAGTGGTATTTTGGGAAGAATGTGGATGTTAACCGTATTTGGGAAAAAAAGTGTCTGCTGATCCTCGTTTTCCTTTTGTTTATTCCTGTAAATGGGGAGTTAATTCCAACTAAATCAATGAGTTTCTCCATGTATAAAGCTGCTATAGGTCAGAGACTAATTGGTTTAGAGAATTTAGAGATAGGCTAAAAAAAGAAATATGAAAATTAATTAAGTATATGATTCCTTCTCCCTCTCTTCTCACTAGAAACAGTTAAAGACCTTGTAGGAAGAGAAATTGTTCTGTGGTGTTGCTCACAAATATGTGTGGGCAGGAAATTGTACTGCCATCTAAAGTAATAAATAAGTATGAAAGTTTCCATACATATAATCAATATTTTTTTTTACTGTTTGTATTTATTGGAATGTGGAATAATTATGGAAACACAGAAAATAAGCCTAAAAGGACCTGTGGAGGTCATCGAGATTATTCCTTGCACTCAGACAAAATAAACCATAACTAAAATATCTAAAAAGAAGTTTGGGCATTCTCATTGTCTGTGACATTCTTGTAAGCTGGACAATGGATGAGAAAAGTTCATTACAGGGCAAAATTCTGCATGCTTAATTTATGGACTAAAGGTCCAGAAACTTCTTCATGTTTCATTCATTTGATAATTTTTGGTTTGCAGGGACTGTGAAAGTGTCAGTGTCATATATAAAGATGGTGACAAATTTCTTCATGATATTCTGAGAGTGAACAGATGTCGTACTTAGCAGATATAAAATCAACCCCTACTGTAAAACCCAGTTAAATGTAGAAGTTATTTATAGGTATAGGTATGTATTTATACAGGTATAGAGTATAGGTGTATATTTACATATATCCTCAGATAGATTACTCTGTCAATAAACTGTTTAGGATACATGTAGAAGAAAAATTAGAAAGCGCATAAAAATTGCTCCATTTGTGACCCAAATGAGAAATCTTATTCATGTGAACAGGAATGATCAGCTGTTGTAATCATATCATTTGAAGTTTTTTTTATCAGTTCTCAATCCAGAAGAATAATGGGAAACATGGGAGATTTTGGTATATCCTATATGAAGACGATTATGAAATAGTTCTACTGATTTGGAGTACTGTATTTAATTTTCTTCTAGCTTATTCAATTATGGTAACAATGGGTTCTGTTTTAAGTAGTTTGCAGGTTAGCAGAGAAGGGGTAAAATTGTATTAGTCGTTTGGCTGTATGACCAAAAACCTGGAGTACATTCAAGTACTTTCACGTCTTGGGAACAAAGATGAGGCACGTTCTCAAAATGTATACAACAGTCCTCCAGCACATTTTGATTAATTGTTTGTCGTCATTATTTCAGTTTGGCTCTACTCTTGTTACACGGTTTGGGCATACTCTTGTTACACATTTTAATAATTGTTTTTCTCTTCTAAAGCATTTCATTGTGCATTGACTTCTATTTCCAGTATTTATTTTTTTTTTTTCCACACAGGTCCTGTTTAGTCACTCAATTATGGATTTTTCTAACCTTGCCTTTTGTTTTGGTTGTGATTTCTAGTTGCGTTGTTTCACTGTGCTTCCTTTGATTTGTTTTTCTGTAAAGGAAACAAACCAATCGATTCTAGCGACTGTGTGAGCATGAAATGTATGGCTTGTTTATCAGAAGTGCAAGCTGCTGAGGAAAGGTAGGCATTCAGGAAGTCTGAAATGCTTTTAGGGTAATCAGAAAGGCAAGGAAAATGATCAATAAGAAGAGCATCTCCAGGCGCTTGTCCACAAGACTCAGCTATCTGGTCTTGAAGGGTGAAAACTGCACCACCTAACTTCAGATATGTGCCTTACATGTCAAAATTAGTTGGGTAGGGTTTCCACTTGGTTTAAGGGGAAAAAAAAAAAA
>VXBH01005994.1:2956-13925 GCA_013400035.1 Rynchops niger | reverse complement strand
AAAACTGTATCAAGCTCCCAGGATGACGATCGCATCACCAACACGCATGGAGAAAGTAAGCTGCAAGGTAAAACAGATAGAAGAAAGAATTCTTCCAGGAGGATGGCTGCTCTGGTCCACAAGGGAGCGATTCTCCAGTCCAGCCCAAACCATGACAGATTTCTTGGCACCCAACGTAGGGCTCAACCAGGGCTCTGACAGATTGCCTGAACAGTTTGAATTCCAGCTTGCTCAGAGATTAAAACAGACAGCTCACATCATGTTGGTTTTGGACAGAATATTGTATCACCTCTTTATAGGGTTTTGTTTAAAGTTAGTTGATACAACGCTGCTTAACTTGCTGTATGTGTTGTATAATTTATTTGCTCTTTGTGTTTGTATGCAGTGGTTTAAACGTGCTATTCTGCTGTTGCATTTAATTCTGATGCATACCGTGATTGATTGGATAACTTCTTTACCTGCACACCTCGGGCATCACGTAATGGATTCTGTTACTAATTACACTTTCAATTTTACCTTGGGAAAGTTTACTTCGCCCTTTAGTGCTCATGCCAAATTGTCATCATCAGAGCTAGGGGATGGATGCCTTTTGGATTTTGGAAATGATTGTTGCTTTCTTAAAATCATTATTTTATTGTTGATTATCCTGAATGTGTTGCAGGGGTGGTTTCTTATTAAATTTCAGTGCAGGAGTAGGTGTTGTACGACATGCACAGCCACTACTCAAACTCCATCAGCACCAGTACAAGCTGCCCCAGTGACCAGGAAGCAAAAAAAGACTTCAGTTCATTCCCCTGTCCCTTATGACAAAGACCAGATAAAGCCAGATAACAGGGAAGAGACCTCTTCTGCTGAAGATCCAGGAACGGGTCCTTCTAAAGAAGATCTGGGAAAGGGTCCTTCTTGGGTAGCGTCAGCGCAGGAGGAGAAATCAGATGCAGAGGCAATCATTAAATCCTTCTCTATGAAGGACTTGCAAAATATGAGAAAGGACTTTAGCCGTCATGAAAGTTAGACACTTTTCTCCTGGTTGCTCCGATGTTGGGATAATGGCGCCAATACCATGGACTTAGACGGTAGAGAAGCTAGGCAGTTGGGAAGTCTGGCCAGAGATGGAGGCATCGATAAAGTGATTGGGAGAAAGTCACACACTCTCAGTCTCTGGAGGCGACTGGAGCTGTAAAGAGCAGGTATCCCTTTAAGGATGATATCAAATGCTGCCCGAGCAAATGGACCACCACAGAGAAAGGTATTAAGTACCTGAGAGAAATGGCTGTGTGAGAGGTGATTTATGGTGACTGGCAAGTGAATGTAGACCCTGATGAAATGCCATGCAAACAACCTATGTTGCAGAAGTTTATATGGAGTGCACCATCAATGTATTCCCATACTTTGTCTATACCGATCTAAGGAGGATCTGATGATGATTCACTAACTATAAATGAAGTGGCTAACAGAATACAACAGTATGAAGACAGTCTCTCTCATCGCCTCACTGTGGCAGCTGTGGAAAAATTGACTGATAAAACTGAGAAAATGACTGAGAAAAATGAGAACCTGTTTGATAAACTGTTTCATAAACTGTCTAGGATGAAGGCAAGATCCCAGTCTTCCCCTGAATGGACCCACATCGCAGCCATTAGGAGAAGACACCCTCCTACGAGACCGACTCAGGAGAGACAGAACACGCTATAACCTGTGTTTTTGCCTCTGTGACTGGGAAAGGACATGACTAAGTGGGATAGAAGACCCACCTCAGCCCTACAGGCATGAGTGAGTTGCAAGGTAAAACAGACAGAAGAAAGAATTCTTCCAGGAGGATGGCTGCTCTGGTCCACAGGGAGCGGTTCTCCGATCCATCCCAAACCATGACAAATGGAAAGGAGGCAATTTCCCGATTTCATGATTACAAAATGCAGGACTGTTCTGCATTTCATTTTGTTTATTGACCTTTTTTACAAGATGTTCTTTGATTTTCCTTTGCATTTGGGTAGGTGAACCACATTTTGGTGTGTTTTGTGGAAAAGCTGTAAATGTTACGATGAATGTCCCACTGTAAACTAGTCCTTCAGTTTGAGAAAGAAATAGCCACCCTGATCAGCTTTGCTCTACTATTTCCTGGCCAAGAAGTGCTTCCTGTTGAACTATACCATACTGCTTATGCAAATATAAGAGTAATAATAGCCTATTTTTTACATTACCTATTCAAGCAACTAGAAGGTACTGGGCTGCTGTACAAACCTGTAATGAAGTATTGCCTTAGACCTGGCAGGTTAGTAATCTGATAGATGAGTGGGCGATAGAAGGAGGCTCCAGCTGGTTAGAGGGTGCTAAGAGCTACCTCATCATTTGAGACTGGCCTCCTTTTACCCATATAACTTGGAATTTCTCTACTTACACAATTTTCCCCGTGGAAAGTAGGTGGCAGTACATTTTGCAAGAAGAGATGATTGCAAAGCTCATAAATACAAAATGCTTCAGATTGTGGATGCCAGCTCAGTACTGTGGCTGGCAAGGACTCTTGCAGTATTGGCAGTACTTCTTGGTACAGTCTGTCTTGTCCTCTGCTGGGGAGAGCAAAGACAAAATAGTTATTCTGAGAGAAACCAGTGTCACGATAGTAAGTTAAGTCTCATTGTTACACACAGCAACCTCTCCCCTTTGTATAAGTGTTAAGGCTCAGCTACTAAATTGACTCATCTTTCATTTCGAGGAGCATAGAAAACAGAACAGAAAACCTCCAAAAATCTATCTATATGCCAGCTGCCTTAGTAGCAGTAAGCACAAAAAATATCTCTGACTTTAATAAAAGGCATGGTCCTGCAAGACAATCAACACTGTGTGTCAGCTGTGAAAATAATTTTCAAATGGAGTTCACCTAGATTATCGATACCCATAATCCTGTCCTGGATATTCAGTGATTAGGAAATTACATGTAGCCCCCACAGTCGTGACTTGAGAAAGGGTGTATTAACACTTCAGTGTCCATCAAAGTCCAGATGTTGTTTTCTTTTCCCTCAGATAGGCCTCCTGCAGGAAAAAAAAACCAAACCAAAAACCAAGGAAATGTCTTTCTGAGAGAGCTGCCTGCACAGTGCTGCCAGCTGGGCTGGAGTCAGGCTTACTTTGCTTCTGATGCCTGCAAGACCTGCAGGCGCAGTGCACTGTAGACCTGGAGGCCCTGGAGCTCATACAGTAAATGCAGTTCTAGTTCAAAGCAAGTCAGGTGGCTTTAATTACAGGGGCAGACAGATTTAAACCACACGCATGGGCGTGAAGAGGGATAAACAGATATTTTTATTGTGAAGAAATGTTAGATGGTATCTCGGTTGTTCGATATATTGCTGTCAGACGCTGTCTCCTTACAAACTTTTATTTCACATGCTTCAGTGGAAGTCCTTTATGCCAGCTACAGGAATCTTTTTATTGTTAGAAAGTTTTGTTAAAGGGAGCTGGTACACAGAGAACTGAACTTAAAGCAGACTCAGGCTTTTTTTATTTCTCTGAGGTAGATAAACTGTCAGAGATAAAATTACTTACTTTTCCTTTTGACATGCAAAGACAGCTCCCATTGTAACAAATAGAATCACGGAATCAGAATTTTCCATTCGTGCATTTCAGTTTTATAACTATCAAGTAACTAGTTAATTTCCTGCTTAGACACATGATGTAATATTTTTAACACTACAGTAGTGCTGTATCAGCAATATTGATTATGGAATGCTCTGCTACTTTTTAGTTTCAGGTGGACTTGTACAGTCATGTGGTCATATCATCCCAGAGTCTCCTGTAATGGCCCTTAGTTCCGTTTTCACAGCATTATGCATTTCGAATGAGAGCTGTCTTGACTTTGTCAATATACATGCTAATCAAATTATCTGGAAAATTAAAAATAGAGTGGTACCTAAAGAGCAGTATCGTGAAATAAACAGAACAGTTTCCAGCGTCACATTTAATGACACTTCTTCACTAGCTACTCCTCTGACCTGCAACATATTAGGAGATGGACAGATAGAGCAGAACGTTTGTGGAGTTACAGTTACATTAGGCTGTAAGTACTGTTTTTCTTGCCTTTTATTCTGGTCTTAAGAAAATTGCTTCTGAGAAACAGGGAAGAGAACATGAACAGAATGCGAGCAATGAAAAGAGTGTATGAGACACTTATTTCCATTTCCTCAGCTCCTGGATAAACCCCCTGTCAAATCATATGCCATCAAAGCTGGTAAATATGCACAGAATAAAGTTTTCTAAAAAATAAACTACTCTGGAGTATTTCATAAACAGAAAAATGTTGAAGCAAGAAGACTTAAGTTTTGGAAAGAAAGTTTCAGTGTTCATGGAAATACAATGAGGTCGTATGTCCTACTTAATGTTTTCTTTGTTAATGGACTGAGAAGTATTTAGTCCATCTGTACCACTAAATCAAGCCTGAACTGCCTTAAGGATGGAACATACCATTTGGATTACTCTACCCTTATAGATAAGAAAAATACTTTTAACTAATTATAAACTTTCCTTGTTTAAGCACCATAGCACTTGCATACTTCTGAGTAAGTGCTCTTTGAGGCAATACTCTCTGTAATACCACTGTTTAATTAGTTGGTGGGCAGTTTATAAAATGATGCAGAAGTGTTCATGAAGTTCAACAAGACCAAGTGCAAGGTCCTGCATGTGGGTTGGGGCAATCCCAAGCACAAATACAGATCGGGCGGAGAATGGATTGAGAGTATCCCTGAAGAGAAGGACTTGGGGGTGTTGCTTGATGATAAGCTCAACATGAGCTGGCAATGTGTGCTTGCAGCCCAGAAACCCAGCTCCATCAAAAGAAATGTGTCCGGCAGGTTGAGGGAGGTGAGACTCCACCTGGAGTACTGTGTGCAGCTTTGGAGTCCTCAGCACAAGAAGGACATGTACCTGTTGGAACGGGTCCAGAGGAGGGCCACGAAGATGATCAGAGGGCTGGAGCACCTCTCCTATGAAGACAGGCTGAGAGAGTTGGGGTTGTTTAGCCTAGAGAAGAGGAGGCTCTGAGGAGACCTTATAGCAGACTTCCAGTACCTAAAGGGGGTCTAGAGGAAAAATGAGGAGGGACCCTTTAACAGGGAGTGTAGTGATAGGACGAGGGGAGATTTAGATTAGATATTAGGAAGAAATTATTTAATGTGAGGGTGGTGAGACACTGGAACAGGTTGCCCAGAGAAGTTGTGGATGCCCCATCCCTGGAGGTGTTCAAGTCCAGGTTGGATGGAGCTTTGAGTAACCTGGTGTCCTGGTTCCAGCGGGGAAAGGGTTAATTTTCACAAAGAGCTGGAATAGGACACAGCTGGGATGGCTGACCCCAACTAGCCAAAGGGGTATTTCATACCATGTAACATTATGCTCAGTATATAGCTGGGGAAGCTGGTGGGGGGTGGTTGGGCAGGAATTGCTGCTGGGGAGTGGGCTGGGCTTTTCTGGGTTCCAGTCTATGAGTGGTGGTACATTAATAAATTTTTGTATATTCCTTTATCAGTACTATTGTTGTTGTTTTTCTCTTCTGATTCTCCTCTCATCCTGCCGCTGGGGTGTGTGTGTGAAGGAGCAACTGCATGGTTCTTTGTTGCTGGCTGGGGCTGAACCATGACGCTTGGTCTAGTGGAAAGTGTCCCTGCCCATGGCAGGGGGATTTGGAACTAGATGATCTTTAAGGTCCCTTCCAACCAAAACGGTTCTATGGTTCTAGTCCTTAATTCCTGAATATGAATGGCTGATTAATTATGTTGCCTCCTAGTGTTGTCAAAAGGTATTTTTTTTTACGTGGTCTGTATACAAAAGGCTATCTTGAGTTCACAATTTAAACTAATGTGGGTTTAGTATGAGTTACAAAATGCTTTCACAGAAATTTTTTTTTTTTTTATATTTCCATTTCTGGGGAGTAAATTTCTTACCAGAAAAGATGGGACAGACAAAATACATGGAAAGGCGAAGACAGATACAATATCCTAAGATGATAAACCGAATGACAGTACAGATAACATTCTACAGTTGTAATTCACACATGAGTCTTGATATGCATTTGTATTTATAGCTACTGTACCTTCATTCTGTCAATTAAAGAAAAATTCTGTAAACAATAAGAACAACAGGTTTGAGAAGAATACAGCTATTCAGGAGCAAAACTATAAGCGTGTTCATAAGGTAGTTCTGTTTAAAATAGCATTTTTTGTTTGAAAAGAAATAAAATTCAAGTACATTACACTCTTGTAAATAGTGATGTTCTAAAAGCTAGAAACAAACTCAGTGTTATCTTTGTATGATATGGTTTGAATTTAAGAAGCAAAAAAAAAAATTCAGGTGTTCTCTGAAAAAGTTTCTTATACACTACTAAAGAGCATTGATGAAGATCCTTTATCTTTTTTTTAGGTGTTTGCACCTAAAGCATCCCTCTTCCTTTAGGAGGGGGGGGGGATAGACCGATCACAGTTACCTTAGAATCAGTATATGCCAATGCAGCTGTACTGCTTGCTAGCATTTTTTTCTGTGTGAATTAAAATAGATTTCAATGAGAGATAATGTATATCTTTTTCTGCCTCGATGAGAAATCTTCTGTGTGATTTCTTACAGTGTCAGGTGCTTGTTCCTTATGCAACCTACTGTTTCTCAGAGCAGCTGCTTAAACTTCTTGAGTTCCATTGCTGGATGGTCTCTAGCACTTTTTAGCCCTTTGTTTAGAAATTTGTATGACTATAAATACTTCCGATGTTCACTGAAATTGCTCTAATGGGACACTTAGCATGATTCTTACTGGATTGAAATGTGTATATAGATTAATTATTGCTAACTTTTTTTCTACAGTGCCCCCAGAGAAGCCCAAGAACTTAAGTTGCATTGTGCATCAGGTGTCAAAACTCACATATCCTATGATTTTTACACGGAACGCTGGGAGGTATATGTTCTTGGACACTCATTTTAGGTTGAAATACAGATGGTAAGTAGCTCTCTATAGAATATCTACTTTTGAAGAATGTTTGTAGACTAAACAAAACTTCCTTGAAATTCCTCGATACTTTGGATGAATTCTTAACTTAAATCTAGTTTTCTGATGCATTTCTGTCTATTTTGGGGGGAAGGGAAGAGTTAAAGAAATTCACATGTAAAGTAATTTAAGTCAGAATTTAAACTTTGTTGTTGCACTTTGAATCATAGAATAGTTTGGGTTAGAAGGGACCTTTAAAGGTCATCTAGTTCAACCCCCCTGCAATGAGCAGGGACATCTGCAAAGAGATCAGGTTGCTCAGAGCCCCGTCCAGCCTGACCTTGAGTGTTTCCAGGGATGGGGCATCTACCACCTCTCTGGTCAACCCATTCCAGTGTTTCACACCCTTATTGTAAAAAATTTCTTCCTTGTATCTAGTCTAAATCTACCCTCTTTTAGTTTAAAACCATTACCCCTATTGCTACAGGCCTTGCTAAAAAGTTTGTCCCCATCTTTCCTGTAGGTCCCCTTTAAGTACTGAAAGGCTGCAGTAAGGTCTCCCCAGAGCCTTCTCTTCTCCAGGCTGAACAACCCCAGCTCTCTTGGCCTTTCTTCATAGGAGAGGTGCTCAAGCCGTCTGATCATTTTTGTGGCCCTCCTCTGGACCCGTTCCAACAGGTCCATGCCTTTCTTGGACTGAGGGCTCCAGAGTTGGACGCAGTACTCCAGATGGGGTCTCACCAGAGTGGAGTAGAGGGGCAGAATCAGCTCCCTTGACCTGCTGGCCACGCTTCTTTTGATGCAGCCCAGGATATGGTTGGCTTTCTGGGTTGCGAGCGCACATTGTCAGCTAATGTCCAGCTTTTCATCCACCAGTTACCCCCAAGTCCTCTTTTGAAGGGCTGCTCTTAGTCCCTTCATCCCCCCGCCTGTACTGATACTGGGGGTTGCCCTGACCCAGGTGCAGGAAGTTTTGGAGTAATAGCTATGTCCTATCTTTCCATTCTTGAAATGTAATTAGTGTGGCTTGAGTACGGTATGCATAATCATTAGGTGGCTGGACCCAAATTATGTAATTTATGTTTTTTCAGTGGTGACTATCGCATTCTAAACAAATAAAGAAACCAACATATAGTTACTGCATTTTGTAGAGATGTTGTCTATTTGTCCTTAAGAATTCAGAATGTTTTTTCCATGATTAATCATAACATGAATGCTACATCAAGTCTTTATCCTATAAAAGTAAATTGACTTAATAATTTTTCAAACTCTTCAAATGGTCTCTTGTAGTTTAAAATGGAGTGGACAGAATTTCTGCTCCTCTGGAAAAAGGAATGTCTGCCTGAAGCTTTCAGTCTCCCTTTTTCCTCTGAAGTGTTTTGGTAATGAGTATAGTAGAAAGTACGGATAATACTATGCAAATCTGATGCCCCTAGAACTGTCTCTGCTGATAATGCAGCAGAAGATGGTGAACAAAAATAATGTGCAGTAGCTGTAACACTGTACTCTTGAAGGGTATGCAGGTAAAACTGAGTACCTCTCTTAATGCATGAGTATGCTTATAGTTACTAGCTGTATTGCTTATGATTAAATGTAACAATTCTTGGCCTTTATTTTTTTAAGCTGTGGGGGGTTTATGACTTTATAATTACAATACTTTGGGTTATACTTTTGAAGGTATATGACTTTAAGTCAAGAGATTTGATTCTAGTTTCTATTGTAATGAAACCTTGCATTTGTGGCTGAACAAGCTATTCTAATCTCTTCACCTTTTCTTCCTGCCCCCCTGCTTATAAAGATAAGGGCAGAGGAGGAAACATATGAGCTATAAACTGATTGATCACTCTGATCTACTTAAAAAGATTCTCTAAAGGATACCAAACTTAATGCTTTCTACCTTGTTTTTCCTTTTTTATTTAGGCCACGAGATAACTTTCCTGACTGCATACCAAAAGGTGTAAATAATTCTTGTATCGTTACTGATGTTCAACTCTTTGTTAACTTGGAAGTCCACGTAGAAGCAGCAAGTGCTTTTGGGAAGGCTGGATCTGATCCTCTTGGTTTTGATCCCATTGAGATTGGTAAAGATATGCCTCTTAAGCTTTAGTAGTACATACAACTGCAGCTTCTGTGCATATTGCTGAATTGGCATATTAATGTTTTTTCTGTATAAAACTTAACACAGACTAAATATTGTTGACTAGAACTTGAACTGTGCTGGACAAAGGTAGGGAAGGTGAGAGATTAATCACCATTCAGATGAGAGCAAGTTCTTGTTAAGTAATCTGCTTTAGAAACTGGTATGAAGTAGCAGCCATTTGGGCTTGTGAGAGGCCTTTAATGGTAGTGTTACAGCATAGTGTACCAACTGCTAGAGGCATGATAAAATAAGTAGAGTTCAGTAGTAGTAGCTGTAGAGTTCACTCTCATTTCTTCTCTTCTAGTTAAACCTCTCTATCCACACAACTTATCAGTCAACTTGGGAATACTGCCTACTGTTCTGAAGTTTTCCTGGGAGAACCAGATTTTATCAGCTTTGATGAAACTGAAATTCAATATTCGCTATAGGATCATTGGTGAAACAAATTGGATGAAGGTAATACAAGTAATGTCCTGCTGTAACCCAGACATTTGTCAAACTGCAGCAGAAGTTCCCTTACTGCTGCAGTTCAGAGTGTTCACTTTATTATCCTTAGGACTTATGTGGCTTCCCAAGGAAGTCAGTCTGGTCTACTCAGAAGGCTGCGAGCTAGGGTTTTTGGCAATCTAGAGTACAGTGACCTTGTCTTTTATTTGTGGACTTCTCTGCTCTCCTCTCCTTCTCGGTGCAGTATGTTTATTTTGAATTTTCATTCCGTACATGCAGTATCTAGAACATTAATTAACTTTGGTCTTTCCATGTGCATGCAAAACTACTGATCTAAATGTCATTTAAAGCTTGGGCAAATGCTGTATGGTGTTGGGATGCATTTTTGAACTTGCTGTACCTATACAATATGGCTGTCCTGCATATATGCCTTAAGCTTGATGTAATCAAGGAACCAGAAAAGAGTAAGGAGTATGCCTTACATGTAGTGCATGTCATCAAGAGGGTTTTTTTCTATGTCAGTCCATGGACATATTTTCGATAGCTCCTCAGTTTTGCCTGCCTTTAAGCCTTCTCTCACAGCAGCAGTATTCCAGAAACAGTTTTCATCAAGATCTTCCCATCTTTTGTTTCAGTACATAGGACCAAAGGTATTCTGAATTTCATGACTTGTTGGAAGGAAGACTGCTTCTGACTTACCAAAATATGGTGTTTGAAGCAGGTAGCATAACACAGCTGCTTGTGACTAATGCAGTGTATTCCTTTGGAGGAACTTTTTGAGCTTCAGATGCAGAGATTAAAATATGAATACAAGTGACCTTTAATTTATAGAGCACTGTCCCACACAGCTTATTCTGCAACTCCAGAATCTTGATACATTGTCCTATTAAGTCCTTTTAACTTGTCTTCTCCTTTTAACACATGCACAAGACTACTGAAATAGTAACTTTTAAAACAACTGAGCAATAGCTGTGGTAAAACTTGACTAGTTTCTTCAGCTAGAAGACCAACATATTAATCAATACTTTGACGATTCTTTGCACTCAGAATTAACCTCTTGAATGTTCTGCGTGTGGGTTTAATCTGCAGTTGTTCCTATTGCAGGGTTGCTCACTATAAAAAAAAAACAAACAACAAAACAAACAAACAAAAAAACCAAAAAACAAACAAAAAAAAAAACAATAAACCCCGCAAAAACAACCCACACCCTTAATTGCAAGTGGAATAACATGTGATGGAGTCAGTGTGTGTACATACATATATCAGTTATCTACATAACATATCTGCTTCTGTACATATGCAGTAAGAATGTTTTCCGGCAGTTGCTAGCCTAAGAGAAAAAGGAAAGAGCTTATGGAAATAAACTCATTATCAGCAAAATTCTAAACTACCCTAAAGTGACAGTGTGAGACTTTAAAACAAAATAT
>VXBH01005993.1:279004-344083 GCA_013400035.1 Rynchops niger | reverse complement strand
ATATATTTTATATATATATATGTTTAGTTTGGGCAAGTGCATAAGCCTCATCTAAATCAGAACCAAAAAAACCATTAGTGAAGCGGCTGAGAATACTGGCACATGAATTACAATCCCCAAGTATAGCTTTAGCAGGCCATTTAGAGGAATGAGACAGTTCATATTTTTCAGTCTGCAGACTCCTGGACTCACTGGTCTGCCATGAGTATACTTCTGGTGAGTATAATTACTGAGTTCAATACATTACTAGTTGGATAAAATAAAGTGGCCTTTGTTAGGTACTTAGATAAGGTGATTTAAGTTCTTTCTGGCCCTGAAATGAGTGGATCTATAAGCCATTGCTGGATCTATTGACTTCTGTTCTGGTTATAAGCATGAGCTTATGAATTTGTACTGCTCATACCAGAAACATCGTTCACTTCTTTGGTCATTCAAGAAGTCAGGATACAACCTAGAAATAAAGTGCTCTCCACAACAGTGTAACATGCTAACAATACCCACCCACCTCCACCTGTCATATGGGGCATAGACGAGTTTCTCCAGCAGAAGACAGAGAAAGTAAATAGAGGCACAAAGCCACCAATGCAGCTACCAACACATGCACTTACTAGCCTAACCTCTAGAGTTCAGCTTTTCACATACTGCATTGAATAGTTCGATTAGATTCACAGCAGCAGTAAAGATAATATAATATTAGATTATTTAAGGAAGTTTATGTGATCAAGTAATCAGGTGGACTGTTGCATGTTTATGGTTATATACTTACTTGTAAATAATCTAATGTGTTTAAATAGGACAGTGGTGACAGCAAAGATTGTGCGATGTAGAAGCTGTAAAAACAGTCTTGTTTGACTTGGTCTGCTAGAAGCTGATATCCTTTATTATAACTCTAATTGTTTCTTGGTGTATTGTGTTATCCTCACAGTTTTTTTTTAATTTTGGCTCATTTACTATTTGGCACTGACCTAGTAAGAGGACACCACATGTTGCTGTGTTGTGACTTCTAAAAGCCTGTCTGGAGAATCACTATTTGCCAATTTCTACTAACTTTCACTTCCGTCAATATAATAAGCGGTGGATAGAGCCTTATGAAAGTGTCATGCAAAATGAGAATCAGTTGTGTCTGGCAGTTGCAGTAAGAATCTGGATAATGCACCATCTGGATAATAAAAGGCACCCAGACCCTTGTGTTACCTTTATACAAAAATCTGAAAAATGCAATTAGATTTCTATCATTACAGCTAAAGGTCTACAGTCCAGCATCTGAGGTGCTAGCAAGAACTGGAGGGGAGACACGAGGAGGGCTGGTCATGGATTGAGCAGGGAGCAGTGGCTGCTAGATCTGCAAGGGGTAAATGTGAGGAAGGAAAGGTGTGTGATGTGGGGCCAGAGCATCTGTGTTCTGAACATATGATTAGATATGTTTGTGGATTCAAGCAGAATGTTTGAAGTACCTGGTATGAAGTGCTCAGTACAGAGTTACCAGGCAACGTGATGTAGCCAAAAGGACTCTTTTCTGACCTGTAAGATAACACGAAACATTATGGCATTTTTTAATGTACGTATCTATGGCTTTCGTATTTTAGTCAGTATAGCATCTGTTTAACGTGCTTAATTTCTGTTTGCTACATGCCTCCTCCCCGCCTCCATTAATTCATTGTAAATTCATTGGGATTACTTGGAAAGACTCCTGTTGACTTCAGAAAGGTTGCATATGTCCTTTTCTTAGATTTCAAGGGAATATTATACTGGTCATTGGCTACCATTTTGTGTTAGATTAATCAGTACCATTTGAGAGGAGACCCTGGGGACATGTATTTTCTTGTATTGTTTCTTCAGACTTTGCTGTTGTCCTAAGTATATGCTTGAGCAGACAATAGTTTAGCAAGAGAAAGAATGGTTCAGTATTTTACCCAGCACTTGGGAGACCTGCATTCACTTCTCAGATCTGCCAGAAACTCCCCAGGTAGTTTTGAGCAAGTTATTCAGTCACTTTTTCCCTCAGTCCCTGCTTTGTGAAATGGTAATTATAGCACTCTATTAGGTCACGATTCCCCGCTTGTAAGAAGCCTAGTATGTTCAGGACTATGAATTTCTTGAACACTACCAGACTGTGAGCTACTTGCTTAAAATAGACCACAAGGAACTAAAATGAAAGAAGTATACATCACCAACCCTGCAAGACCTTGTCATTAGCAGTAGTGCGTCATGGCACAGCCTGTACATGTGCCTTGGTGCACAGAGCTGTACCAGTGATGAAGCATTTCGGACTTCACAGTGAGCCACACTGATTTTATGACGGTGCTATTGAAATGTAGTCCTTTTATATTACCCCTGGCAGTATTCTTTTAGGAATAGTTTGTAATTTTTCTTACTTATAAGTAGTTTTGGTTGTTCTTCTATTTCAGCGTTTCCCTTTTGTGTGCTTGCAAGCCTGCTATACAAGTAGTGGTAACGGAGGGGCCGTAATACTGTTTACCTCTGTTTTGCCAAGCCACTCTGACTATCATACCGGAAGTAGAAATCTGTATGTTCAGTACTTCAAGCATTTGATTACTTTCTGGTTACTTCCTTTCTGGGGCTGCTGAGCATGCTTATCTAAAGGATTGGCTGTAGCTAAGGAATGTGTGAAGCTTACACTGTCTGTTTAGATTGGCATTTTGTTTAATATGCTCCTGATGCATCTCATGAGGGTGTCCAGTGACACCATCCATCCTGCTGTCCATTTGGGAATCATAAACTGCCCCAAATCTTGCAGAGACCATTCTAACCGACACAGACATCCTATGCTCCCTGCAATCATGCTGCAGAGCCCTGTGTAAGGTTCACTGTGCGATTCCTTTCACTAACCCCCAAGGACTTGTAGCAAAGGAAGGAACAGGAGGGAGGAAGCCTGTGAACTGAAAATTGCATCTCTGGAGTAGTTTTAAAGTCACATTGTCCTCTGTAAGCAGATATCCTCCCATGTAAAAGCGGGTTGCCAACAGCCACCCCCAGAGGCTTGGCTTAGCTTGAACACCTGAGCAGAGCAGGGAGGCCCTTCCTGCGAAGCCTCCTCTTGGGTCACAGTGGCGGGATCTGTGGCTTTCCTCCATCGTCTCACTATCAGCTGCGTTCTCCCTCACAGTGAGCTTAAAAGCCTGGTCCAAAACCAGCCCAGCTCAACAGCACACTGAGACTTGGCATGGGCTGGGGAAAAAGAAGGGGACGTGACCTCTTCTTGGGGTATTCTGGCAATGTTTTCTTTAAGTTGTATCTCCTCCATGGTTGGAGACAGGGACTTGCTTTTTGGGAGTACTTGAATCTAGGCTCTATTTCAGAAATGTGGCATTTGCCATTCTGTTAAAGATTCACATATATTTGTTGAAGTTAGAAGATTGTTATCATTAACTAAAGCTAAAATCAAAATTTATGGCTTTTATTAAAAGAATTAGAATAAGATCAACATGATTCTGGCCGAATTAGAAGACAACTGTAGCTGAAGTGCTGACCTACATAAAGAAAAAGAACAAGCTGAGAACATTTTCAGTTGGTGTCAGTGACAGGAGAGAAGCAACCTTGCCTGCTTTAAGCCATGTGCCTAGTACTGTAACTTAGAAGTTCTACATTTTGGTAAGCGTACAGAACTCGTACACTTTTAAAACTTAGCAAATGTCTACTTACAACTTTGTAGAAACTCAAAAAACGTCTAATTGTAATAACAAGTGGAATATGAATTCAAGTGGACTAAAATTACATTTCTAAAACTAGAATGAGCACTTAAACTAGTGCTTACCCAGGAACAATTCAGGACAAATTCTAGTTTCTCTTAGGAAAACATGCTGAATTCCTGTATTATATATCAAAGTAACATGTATTTTTACAAATATGCAGGCAATTCAACATATATGGGGTATGGAATTGTGTTTTAATATAAATCCCATCAGTCCCATTGAATTAATCTAATTGTTTGCTGTTATCAAGTGAGTTGCTGACTGGCCTGTGGACTTGCTGTATTGACTTGGTATGAAACCATGCCTTTTCTGTGCTATGCGACAGAACTGGATACAGAAGCGCCTACTTTTCTTGGACAGGCACAGACTGGATGTTCAGTCACCAGCCAGCTGTCTGACTACATATGTCAGCTGTAGTTTAGTTAATGCACATAGCTAATAGATAGCTTCTGTCTGTATTAACAACTGAATGAGAACTGATCTATGCACAGGATAGAATATGAACTAGAACCAGTTCATTACTCTGGAATTAGAAGACTATGATTGGAAGCCTTTGGGAAAAAAAAAATCTGATTTAAACATCACTTTCTGACTTGAACACTGAAAAAGACAAATGTTTTCATGTGGAACTAATTGAGCTGCCGCAAAGGCAATCAGCACAATTAGGATCTACAGAGCCACAGTAACTGAATGTGCCTTTGTTGCTTGAGAAAAAAAGTGCTTTGTTGGCAGAATTAGTGTTACAAGTGCTTTCGGTGTTGACCTGCTGCCTGCTGAGGAGGGAGGGAGGCAGCACACTATAGGTGTTTGGGAAACTCCATGAGAAGGGTGAGAATGATCCTACTTCATTTTCAGGCATGGGATGGAGGCCATTCAGCCATTTGGTGGAGATCAAGTGTATTCAGCCTGCTGGGAAGGACTAGGCCATGCTCATTACAGACAGCTGTTTGGAGAATTAGCTGGCAAATTTAAAAAAGTTTCTACAGATCATACAAGTCACCTGAGGTGTGACATTGTAACACATTTTACTATATTTCAGTGGGGATTGGCATCAGCATAAAACACTGCCAAGTGAAAACTGACAGCTCTAAAACATGGAGGTTTTTTCTCTATTTAACAAACTAGTTTTAAAAATTTTCTATGAGGGAAAAGACATTCATTTTCCCTTCACCTCATCCTCAGAAAGGCTGGTGTTTTTTCTCCGAATAAATTTTTGAATGATTTTACTTTAAATTTCCATATTTTAACTAAAATATTTTGCTTTTCCTAGAACTGGAAGGAAATGTATTGGTTTTCCCATATGAGTGATGTCCCCAAAAGTGCTGAATGTTTCACCTATTCTTTTAATCAGTCTTAGGCAGATACCAAGAAGGGAAAATGTAGGAAAGAAGAAAATAGGGAAGTGTCAGCAACATTAAGCAGAGGCTTTATTATTGGCAGTGCTTATAATGGCTTCTGGAATAGTGGGATCAAGCTGGGTCTATTTGTCCCCTTTTCCACTATGCTTATTTTATTTTTGTTAGGCAAATTAGTTTTCTTTATCTATGTGATAATATGAACATTTGAATGGAGAAGAGCTACTGCTGAAACATTAAGAGGCAACAAAAAAGGAACACAGTAGTAACTGTGGATTGTTTTTTTCCTGTAGGGGAAAAAAAAAGACTTTTACTGATATTTTCCAATTTTTTTCCAATTTAACCCATATCTTTTCTCAAAATAATTGGAAAGAACTTTGCTGCTTTGTTAGGAGTTGAAAGCAAAATATGTAAAAATGTCATGCTGATATATATCCAAGCTTAAGCAACTGCTGCTGCAGTTATTCCTGCCTCTGCCATCCCACAAGGCCTTAGCTTTTACTAGGCTTGGCCTAGTAAAATCACACTGTTCTGGCACAGCTTGGGCTGAAAGTCCCACTTTTCCCTGAACATTCTTGGCATATGCCAAAGAGCTCATGGAGGAACTTATGGAGGATCAGACTCTATCATAACAACTTGAGGGGTCTTTCCATGGAGACTTGCCTCCCTGTTGGGTCCTTCCCAGCAATCACAGAATGCTGAAATATATCAAGAGCAGTAAACCATACGTGGGAAAAAAAAACCCTACTCCTGAAATGCATCAGGTGTTGTGACAAAACCAGTCAACTGCATTAGGTTTCCACAAAAAAATAAGGATAATGTAATCTAATCATCATCATCAGAACATCTCCAGTAGAACTCATCTGACAAAGGAGTGTTAAATTAGGGCACGTAACAATGGTACGAGAAGTCTGCCAGGAGATTTAACTGGAAAAATGCCTTTCCATTTTCAGGCACTCCCCACAATGGCAAGAGCAAAAAGAAATTAAATTCCAAAACTGAAAAAAATTAAGGGAAAATAACATTTTATCTATGCTGGCAGTTGGCTAACATTGTTATGCCATGTAACTATGTGGTTTCTCTGTTCTGGTAACCCCTGCCTGGGCATGGCCCGTATAGAAATGCTTGTTGATCTCATGAGTCATTCACAGGAGATGGCAAACATGACTAAAAGACTGGAAGACAAGACACACGCTACAGGATGAGAACTAAAAGAACTGGAGGATGATTGAAAAGCTGTCAAGAGAGTATCTATGCAGTGACTATGCAGGGAAAGGGACGTGAAGGGAAGATGCAGAATATGATCACAGCAGCCTTTTGCTTCTGATCCTCCATAGCTGCTGTTCCTGTGCAGGGAATCCTTTGCAATCCCACTTAGACCTGAAGGCAGAGACAGTTGCCTCACTGGTCCCAGCCCCAAGACAAGGAGACCAGTAATGGTCCCCCCGGCATATAGCTACCATTCTCCATTACACACGTACCATAGCACTTTAGTAAGCTGTGCAATAGTTTGCTTGGCTCAGGGTTGACATTGTCTTGCTATTTATGAAATCAATAAAAGCTTTTTGTTTATTGAGCATATGTTCTTGGTTAAAAGGTTTATTGAAGCATGCTCGAACTTCATAAAACATGTGGATGTCTTTTGGGACGGACAAATTTTTAATGTCACAGGAGGTCATATTCAATTACAAATACCATAGCATATTAACAACACATGTACAGCAGCTTCAAAATTGATAATGTGCCATTATTAAAGTTCATTAAAAGGGTTGGAGGGTTTTTGTTAATTGATGCATGAATATGTACTGGGTCATATTTAATGCCCCTGCACCCTGCTTTTGAAGATAAAAGTGTTTCCACACACTTGCCCAACTGACAGAAGCAGTGAGCAGTCACCTCCTTCTCTCTTTCTCTACTCTGCTAGGAAGAGCTTTCTGCTATTCTGCCACCCACTGAGTAGGCATTTGCCTTTAGAAACTTCTAAAGCACAATATGCATTGGTAACACAAGGCAGAAATTTCTCAAATGCTTCAGGCCATGCCCTGACATGTTTCCAGTTTTCTTTCCCTCTTCCAGAATTCACGGTCATTCACCAAACATTGGTACTGTAGTTCAGAAGATATTTTTCTTATATTTCCACTTACTGAAAAGCCTATCACCCTGAGAGCAGATAAAATCAGAGTTCTCAAAATAACAGTGCTAGAGGGTGACAGAGCACTGGAACAGGCTGCCCAGGGAAGTGGTGGAGTCCCCTTCTCTGGAGATTTTCAAGACCTGCCTGGATGCATTCCTGAGTAATGTGCTCTAGGCAATCCTGCTTTTGCAGGGGAGTTGGACTAGATGATCTCTAGAGGTCCCTTCCAACTCTGAAGATTCCGTGATTCCGTGATTAACATACCATTTAATGTCTACAGTGTGGGGCTGTGGAAAGTGAGGGGATGCAATATTTATGCAACCGAATGAGTTTTGAAACATCTTGGCAACAGAGACTATGACAGTATTTTGTAGACCATGTAGCTTAAAGCAATTCAAGGAAAGAAATATGGAAACATGTTTTCAGATTCAGTTCAACATTTCAACAAAAGAGAAGCAAATGAAGAGAAAAAATTATGCATTTTAAAACAATATTTTAATATTAAATCTGAAAAAATAGTATTAATAATAAAGCTGCTTAAATCTACAAAGCATAATCTAATATAGTGTTCAAATTAAAAAAAAAAGTTTTTGTTTTGTTTAAAAGGGAAAACCACGAATCAATTATTTGTACAGCTCTATCTGAGGCTGGCTGCTGCATGACATTTCCTGTTCTCTTTGTTTCAGTTTTAACACTTTTGTACTTTCATACACTCCATCTTATTATCTCCATCTCAGTCCTTAAATTTCCTTTTAGATTAAAAAACTGAATTTTTTTTACTTACTTTGAGTCTGTCAGTGAAAGATGATAAGAAGAAGTTACTTTATGTAGATGTGTGTTTGTTTGCTTGGACAGCAGAAATAACATTCTCAGCTATGTTCTTTAACAACAGTTCCTGACCCAGAATTCTCCATAAAAAAGCAATATAAAAGCTGTCATTGAAATTTAATTCTACAGTACCAAAAACGAGTTTTAAAAACACTGCAGCCTATTCTATAATATGTTATTGTATTGGATAATTCAGCCAGTGTGGGCTGTTGATTTTATGTTACAAGCTTTTGAGAGGTAACAAAAGTATACTAAACATAGTAAACATATTACCATTGATTTATTAATTTTAAAATGTGGATCAGTTGGCAAACGGTCATTTTCTCTTTCTCAGTGCAAAACTTAATAAGAACAAACGTAGTAGATATCAGCACCTGCTGTATTTTGTTCGTTAGCACAATTATGTTCAAAGCTTTGTCTTCATTTCCTAAAGGCCAAGTTACACATACATTCAGCCATGGTGTCACTGAATTTCCATTTCTGGCAGTAGTGCAATCAATTGAAACTTCATCACATTCTTTCATTTTTCTTTATGGAAGAAAGAAAAGCAGATTTGGCAGTAAAGGAATGTTGTAGCAGAAGGGTTCACATGATAATAAGAGCTGGGTGAAAACCAGGACTGTCATTGTGCCAAAAAAAGTAAATTGTTTTTATTTCAAATGAATTTTATATTTAATTGCAGTTTCAGGGCAGAATTTCTTTGCTTGATGTAGCAGTGGCTAGTAATAGTGAGTTTTACTTTGGAAAAATAAGCTTGGGTTTATTTTTGGTTTGTGAAGACTTTTTTCCTTACCATAGCACTGTCAGTATGGACTGAATAGAGTTTCCTTTTGTATTTTTCCATGCTCTTTGCTCATTTAAAAAGTGTCAGAGGAATTGTCATTTCTTGAAAGACTGGCATCTGAAGGTCACTGTTACAAGTCTAATGTTAAACAAACTCCTCTTCCCCATAGAAGTTTAATTTTTCTCATTACAGTAATTTCTGTGATGTATATGGTAGGATGCTGAAGTAAGGTTTGGGAAGACTTCCTAGCACTGGCAGATGTTAAACATGGGATGAATTTACATCTTATGTTTGTTTGTGAAAGTATAGTGCTTTTAAAAGTAATTTATTTGGTATTCTTGGAAAACTCTGAGAAAGTCTGACCTGAGTCCAGCAAGGATACCTGTGTGGGAGGAGGTATCGGTGTACCTCAGCTTTGTATTCCTGTTGCCTGGAGCAGTGACTCACAAAATGCATCTACCTACAACATGCTGGCTCCTGTGGAAACCCTGCTGACTCCCTCCCTGTTAGCCTCCCAGTGGGTGGCCTTTCCAGGGGGCTGTGGGGCCCCAGGGTGGCCCAGGCCTGAGGTGCAGAGACAGACATGAGATAATGCGGTGACCTCAGCCCTCCATGCTGACCAACAGACACTGGGGACTCCTGCATCTGGGGCAGCCTGGCAGCCAAGCTGTCCTAGAGCCATGTGGCTTTAATCTCCCTTTGATGAGAATGTTTTTAAGTTGATATTCTTTCCCATGTCACAAGGAAACAGGTTCTCCCTCCAAAAAATTGCCTTCTTCTGGCCATCAGTATTAAAGATATTGAAAGTAGTATAGCAAAGCAACACATCGTAGTCCCAATGGATGCCAGTGAGAAGCGGGTACCTAACCACTCGAGGTGCCTTGGAAAATCCCAGACAATGACAAAATCAAGTAATACTTAGCTGTCATCACACATTCCAGCAAAGGCTGTACGTCTCTCATTTGCAGGCTCCAGACTGTCTGTAAAAATTTGTGTCTCTCGTTTTAGCTTGGGAACAGTGCTGCTTCAAGGAACAACGACACGTTCCTGGTGCATTACAAAGTAAAACCCTTGCTGCTCTGAATGCGCCCGTGGCCTAAAATGTGGGGACAACAGATCCCACTGAAGATAGGTTCATACTCTGGGTGTCAAAATGTTTCTCAAGGACTGGGCTTCCTGTTCAAGCTTTTGCTATATTCCCTGGTTTGCATTTTGCCAGTAATTTTTTCCATTCTGCTGCTGCTAGCTATTTTTCATGAATATCTAGTCAGCAGGAACCTACCCCGCTTCAACTTTACAAGAATTTTGACAATTGAAATTCACCCCATCATGTGTTTCAAAGCAAATCTCAACAATTCTTCATCTATTCATAGCTGTGAATTGCCCAGACATCTGACCCAAATTATGGCTTCAGCTGGCAAGAACAGTAATTTGCTCAATGCAAATCAATTGCTTCCAAAGAGTTTGTGTCTTCCATGCAATATTCTTAAACGCAAGTTTGAAGACCAGATTGGTAAGAATTCTTTGTTATCACTTATGACCAACTAAAGACCATGATTTCCTCCACTATTTTTGAAACAGATGGAAAATTAATTACCCTAAAATTTCATTTTTAATGGGAATGTATCAATTATGATGCAAAAATTCAAAAGAATAATATTGGAATGACTTAAAATGAAAATGGGAGATTGCAGCCCAATTCTCTCTATTTATTTTCAGCCTTCTCATTTCCCTTTCGTTGTTACATTGCAATTTTTTTTGTCAGAAGTACTGTTATAAGGAAGTTTCTATGTCTTTGGGTACATTTTTCTGTTTCCAAATTTTTACCCGAGATTTTGTTTATTCATTTACATTTTGACTTTTCATCCTGAATTAGAATGAAACCAAGATTCAAAATGCAAGAATTTGTCTTGGGATTGAATTACTTACTTTTCCTAGCTCAGAATTTGATAACAGATGAATCATCCCAGTAACAGGTCTTGTATCACTCATCAGATTCCAGAGAACTGACTGCAGTTCATCTCCATCTCCAAACAGATGCACTGTCTTCATTTCAGGCTGTTGGAACCTGGGTTAGTGCCTGACTGCCATACTGAGGAACTTCTGGTGAGACCCCACATGCCTCTAGATGGATGGAGTGCAGTTATAGCTCATCACTGATTTCAGCTCTAGGGCGCCTTCTGCCAGCCTTTCCTTAGAATGTGAAACCCCCTATTCAAGCTCTCCCAGGAACTGAAACTAGTGGCACAGGTCACTCAGTGCCCTTCTTGCTTAGTCTCATTTCTTGGAGATCCTCCTATGCATGGGACTCACATCTCGTCACTTATTTCCTCCAGGATAACAGAGTAAAAAATGATAGAAGGCAGGTGCAACAAGGGATGCCTTAGCCACTTTAATATCCTAGGAAATTATACACAAAAGTATGCTGAGCTGTAATATCCCCACAGCAGTCTCATCCCTGTCTGTAAGCCTGAGACAGCAGACACAGCAAGAGCTGGGATAGAGACCTTGCTGTACTGTAAAGCCCCACTTACATGTCCTGTGGGTATGGACAAGCTCACTGAAAAGTAAACACAGTTCTGCAATGACTGTTCAGACCCTCAGGGTGTGACTGTGTCCTACATCTCTCTTTTTATTGGCATTTCAGTGTCTCAATAGTTTGTCCTGGATTTCCACAGAACAGTTCATGTCTTGCTCAAATGCTGTGCTTTGTGTCAGCAAAAAACTCTTAACAACACCTTGCAAAGTCTTGTGAAAGCAATACTGTCAGATGCACTTCATTAGCTGTCCTGACAACTGTAGCCTTCGGAATAGACTTGATCCAGCTGCCATAAATACTAATATAAACAGAGAAGGGGCTGCCACAGTGTGCAGCTGAAGTGAGACAGGGTTGCTGGGAAGGCCACCCATGCCCAGAGATGGAGTAACATGAGCATGGGCATTCCTTGCTCTTCGCCTTCTTCAAGTCATTTGAGGTTAGAGGAAACCAGGAAGCACAGGAAGGTTGGGATGCAGGTCCCTAAACATAGGTGTCTACTGCCGTTTTACACATAGTACCTATGTGGGCTTGTGCACAGCACACACAGACATAGGGTTTTATATGTCTTCCTCTCTAACACTCCTGTCAGTCCCATTTGGCTTTAATCCATCTGCACTAAACTCTAGCCACATGTCATCCCTCATGCTTTCAGAGCATGAGTCCTCCACCAGTGATAATGGCCTGCTGGTGCCAGCTCAGGTGCTCATCAATACTCTCCCTGCCTGTATGGGATCAGACCTTTTCACATCATGGCTTATCTGCCAAGAGTCATCATCCAAACAACAAACAGAGGTCGGGGCTGGCACAAGGAACAGTATTTGGTGACACCACTTGCATTTCTCTCTTTCCAACACACCTCAGTGTTTCTGAGTGCCTATCTTGAAGCATATGGTTATTCTCAAATCTATTTCAGAAAAATAGTTACACTAAGCATGAATTTAAGAGCTACTAATTTATTTGTTGCTGCAATGATAAGGTTTAAAATTAATTTACTCAGGCAAATCCTTGTACCGACACATCAGCATCATGTTTTAGCCAACAACTGGTGCCACGTCTTATCTACATCTCCAAGGCAAATTTCCAGCATGTTATTTGGAAGTGAAGGAATTGCCACGTGGAAGAAGGTCCAGAGTCCCTTGGCCTACAACAGCGGCTGGTGCTGGGTGCATAAGAGAAACTCTCTAATTGGCATTCCTCATGCCCACTCAAGGCTTCTCTTGACACATGAGATGTGAAAGGTCTGTTTTTAATGGTAAGGCCCAAGGATGCTGCTTTAGAAACATCTCTTGTGATTAATGTTAATGAAAGTATTCTTCACATGTGTCCACTCAGTGTCTAATTTCTGTATGAGTTGTTGGTCTGAGTGACAACCGTCTTGGCACAGGGTTGCAACTCTGAACTTAGGAGCAGGGAATCAGGGATGCATTTGGTCTCACCATGCCCTGAGGAGGATATGCTCAGTTGGGTTTTTTTGATAGATCTGAAGATGGGATAGGGGTGATATTTCTTTCAGGATTTTACCTAATTTTGCTTGTCCAGTCAATGTATGGTGAGGCATGTCTCTGTACCTAAAGCCTGACAACTGGAAATGATACAGGCTGAAAAGAATGATAGCTGTTGTGCGTGTTGGGGCAGCGATGATGCTGGGGATTAGTGACTATAAACTGTTGTGGTTTCAGTAGTTTGTCTGAGGCTTGGCAGTTGGCTCCTTTTTAGTCTCTGTAAAAAGTGTTTTGTGAACAATTCAAAGTGTGGGTCTCTGTAGATATGTCTCTTTAGAGAAACTCTTCTTTTCATAGTGCATGTTCCAAGAGATGACAGATTTATGTTTTGCACCAGAGGTGCACTTGGGTAAAGACAATTACACTGACTGGTTTACTGAGTAGGGAAGGGAAGTTTTTCTTAGCTGTGGTGTAGAGATTGCAGCTCTGGCTTGATTTGATTTCTGTTCAGGAAGTTATTCCAGGTTGTTTATCGTTGTTTTGAGTACCTCTTTTGATCAACATAATCTTTTCTTTAATTAATGTTTATGTTTCTTCCATAGGGATAATTTGTTCTTTTGGCAAATTGTTTAATGACTGACCTTTTATTCTGGAGGAGTGATTTGAAACACTCTTAACTAGATGTTACATGGGAAACATTTGGAACTGCATCCTCTCTGCTAAGTGATTTAGTCTTGGATGATGTTTGGTGACATTTCCACCCTGAGGAAAGACAGTATAAATCACAGAGTTTTAGTGCCACTCTCTTTGTGGCCCATTGGACAGGTTTTAATGTGATGGCAGACAATTTATTTTCTATCTTTATTGTCTCTAACAAACAGAGCTGTAGGTAAGAGTTTGAACTGGTACTTTATAGCTCGCATTTTCTTTCAAATCTTTTCCTCCCATGACTTTCTAAGACTCACCTTATATAAAGCATGCAATTATGGTACTGTTGGGATTTCTCCTAAAGAGTGGGTTTGCTTTGAGAGATGGCTTTTCCTCCATTTAAGCAGTACTGGGAAGTAGGAAAGTGAATATTCATTTTCTGTAAGCAACACACATACCAGGCAGCCCTGGGCCTTTGCCACTGTGTGGAGAAGTTCTGGGATCCACAGAGCTAACAAAACTCCCTTTTGATGTGGCCTTAGGCACTACCAAGAGTACAAAATAGCAAAAAACAATCTTATAGGAGGTGTGGGATGACAAAGTTCGGGGTAAGTGGTCTTGGCTTGGTTCCTGAGCCCCCAGAATTTCTGCATGAGTCCCCTTCTGCCTTGCTCTGGGCTAAAGTGTGGGTCACAGAAGGCAAATGGCAGTGTCAAGGGCCTTGGGAGATCAGCTCTTCTTGGACCTACATTTTGCAGAACGAGTGTCCACTGCTGACTCACCAGATCTCATCAAGATCCTCACAGTATCTCAGCTTTGGACCTGTAAGGATTGGACAGAAGTTGATTCTCTCCTCATTGACCCTTGACTCAAGCAGCTGTGTTCCCAGGATGGCACCCAGCACTAGTGGTTTGCCACTTAAGTTTCACAAGATCTGTTAGTCTCTTTTTTCAGGCCATATGAGACTTGGGGAAAAGTTTTGCCACTTAGTTATGACCAGGCCTTTATCCTGAGGCTTAAGGAGAGATAAAGGAACCTCTGGGGGATGAGGAGGCAGTGAAGGGTTTTGTCCCTTCCTGGTTGTCATCTTTAGGCGAAGATTTTGGCAAATAGACTGCAAACTGTGTGTGGTTTGGCTATGAATCCTCATCATTCTTCCTTTGTTCTCAGTTGTTTTTTCTCTCTGGAGCATGCAACTTTTGCCGAAAATACATGTGGTTCTTCCATTGTGTTAATTTCTGTTGATGGGGGATGTGTTTTGATTATGGGGATTGAGGGTTCTTGGTCTGTATTCCAGGTGCTTTTGGAGTAAAGGCTGCATTTGTCTCCTGTGTTCAGTTATTGTATAATGCCTAGGAAATGAGACAGTGCTTGGCTCTCACTGAGTTATTACAGTCTCTTTTTACTTGAGTCTTGGTTAGGAATATTGTGAAATTGCCTTTCTGGCCTTTTCATATAGCTCGTTTCAGGCTGCATCTGAGTAAGCAAAAGTATCTGAAGCAGGTACCTGAAGAAATCACTATCAGCTGCAAAGAAGAAAGTTTTCACTGTAAAATAGGCCAAGAATGAGTTAGAAATAACTCAGATAATTTATAATTTTTCAAAAGGACTAGGACTGATAAATCTCAGCCTGAGAACCTGAAGACTTGGTGGAAGTAACCTCAGAGTGATGTAACCTCTGCAAACCCACAGAGGGCAAACAAGGTGGTCTGAAGATGAGAAAATGGAGAATGTAGTGGATAGCTTTAAAAAGTGTAGAATGAAGATGGTAAATTATCAACTGACCAAAGGAAATTTTGTCTGAAAAAAATCTTGATGGAAAAAATTGAACAAACTATATCTGGAAGGCAAAGAAGACAAGTGTAGGCTAAGATACGTTTGTCAAGTATAAATAATGTTAAACCAGTTTGCTTTTGTCTGCAATAGGGATAACAGGTCTTGTGGAACGGGCAAAAGCAAGAGTTTTCACATTCCATGATTCTAGCCAGGCCTTCCTTAGCACTGTTTCATTTGATATTCTCATTATAATTTAGGGAAGCATGGTTTAGATGAGTGGTTTTCAGTCTTTTCTAACTTAGATCCATGAGGAAGCTCAGAGTCCTCCACAGTAAATTTTAATTACTGAAAATATGCCTACTTCTCTTTGCTACATTTCAGAAACCCCTATATCAAAGCCTAAACACAATCATATCAAAATCACTGATTTACACAAAACTACCATAGGGGCAGTACAAAATTGGTTGCACAGGTGACTGCAGAGTAGCCACTAGTAGTCCACTATTAAAGTGTAAAACGTACGGAGGTGGTTTCTTTGGAAACTTTTCAAGCTTTGTTCTGTCACTAGGTAAGGAACCAAAAGTACATAGGTCTCTAGAGTCACAAATCATAGCTGGGAATGCTATGAAGCGTTCTCCAGAAAATGATCTGAGAGGTTTAATAAGCCAATTGACGAAGCTGAACTCCTATCAACAGTAGCATTCTGGTGGCAATGAAGCAAATACTGTTCTTGTGAAAGCAAGTCTATAGACTGTAAGACATAAGAATTTACCATTCTACTCTACTTAGTGCTTGGTAACGACTCAGCTGGCATATTGCCTGTGCTGGTCTGGCTTATATCCCTGCAGATGAAGAAAGTCAAGAGAAGAGCAGCACAAATAACTAGTGGTCTAGAAAATATGATTTAAAAAGAAAGATTGAATGAACCGGGTTCTCAAGCCACAGGAAAAGAAGGCTGAAGAAGTCACAAAGATCTTTTATGCCCTTAAATACATATAAAGTTGCTGTACAAAGGAAAGGAATAATCTGTTTCCTGTATTCACAATGAAAAATAATAGGCTTAAGTTACTGCAAAGGATATTCAAGATAAACATTTAGAAAAACATTATGATATTAAATGTTACAAAGTGGAGCCTGTGGGTTCCCCAGTGCTGCAGGTCTTTGAAACACAAGTCTGTCAGGAAAGGTACAGGTACACATGATGCAGCCTTAGGGCAATGGACCAGCTGGTCTCAGAAGTCCCTTTACAGCCTTTATTTCTAGGAGCTGGTTAAGTTGTCCAATTTAAGCTATGACAACATCTGATAGTGGATTTCAGACAGCCCATGTGGCCAGCTCTCTCCAGTTTAAAGAGAAAGGATAATTTACAATAGGCAGTTCTTTATAATACTAATTTATAGTACTACAATCAGTTTCTTGTATGATTTTACTTGAAAATTATGTAGATGAGACTATTTATAAATCCAGATTGTAGCTGCTATTTGTTTTGCACCTGGGTTATATTTCAGTTATGTCGTGAACTTCTTATTACTTCACATTCTCATTGTTAAGGATCTGCTTGTAAATCATTATGTGCCTTGAAAACCTTGGCTGAACTCAGGGGGGCATCGTCCATCTGAATAGCTTTTATAATCAACAAACTTTGCTGCCTCGCTCCTGATTGTTTATGTATATGCTGAAGAACAGAGGCCCTACCACTGATTCCTGAGGGATTCCACTGACGTCCTTTCTCCATTGAGAGAACTTTGTTTTCTATTATTCAACCAGTTATTAATACATAAATTATCTTCCTTCTAACCCCCTGGCAATTTCATTCTTTTTTAAAAGCTTTAAATGAATCTAACAGACATCATAACTTTTCTCTATACAATATGGGACCTTTCCCAAGATACCACTTTTATCTATGTGACTGCTTCTAGTTTTATCCTGTGCCACGTTCCTGAGTAGAAGTCAGGATTGGTGATCTGTTTCCTGGATTAAAAATTAATGTCATATCTGTTATCTTCCATTCCTGTGGCACCACAGCTGAGGTATTATGTCTGGCTGGATTATATATCCAAGTAGTGTTTTCATGACTATATATCTGAGTTGTAGCTATATTCAGAACTCTGGTGTGAATACCTTCTGTACCTGCCAGCCACCCATTATTTGTGTTATCAGCTCTGAAGTTTCGTTTATTCATTCTTTAGTTTTAGGAAGTTTCTTTGCCATAAAGAAAGGCTAAATTCCAACACAGTGGGCACCAAAACCTTTCTGCTAACGTTATTGCTATGGTCTGTTACTTGTCTTGCTTGGTCCTTTTAGTCCTTGATATCATATCAGTCCCACAGACCTTTGGCTGATTTCTGTTAGACGAAAATATATCCTGCTGGATCTGACAGCTGGAGAGAGGCGAGGCTGCCACAGCGCCATGCCCCTGGTCAAACCAGTAGTGATGCTGAAAACGTATTCCCAGTGGGTACATACACACAAAGCACTCCAAGTCACCTAAATCCCTGACAAATCCCTTTGGTTCCTCCTCCCATAAACATCTTGCAATAAGTCATATGCAATTCCAAACTGTTCTTCCCCAGCATGCCATAATGTTGTTTTCTACAGCCCCAGGCAGTGACCCCTACAGTCCAAAAGGAGATCCAGAGAGCTGCTCCTGATGACACCTTGTGATGGGTTTCATCACAGGGGCAGCCCTGGGAGGGGCCCGGAGAAGTTGCTCCCTCATTCCTTGGGGATCCTTGATTTGGGTTGCCACCTGTGGTTGTGCCTCTGTGCACCTCTGGCATGTGGACGTGGACATTTGGTGGGTTGGTGGCCCCTGTGATGGGCATGGGAGGAGGTGGGCAAGGTGTTACATGCCCTCCTGCCCCATCTCTCTGTGCTTCTTTGTTGGTGTGCAGACAAGCTTTTATCATATAACCTAACAATTTTCTACTTTTGATGTGTTTAAAAACATTTAATATTAGCTTTTGCCTTTAGTGACTTGCTCTTTAAAATCTTTTATCTAGCCCACATTTTTTTTTCTTTCACATTTAAATTGACAGACATCATACTTTATTCCTTGCTTGAAATAACCTAACTCTTTTTTTGGTAAACTTTTGTTAGCTTCTGCTGTTTAACCACACTGGCTTCTTTGGCTTATCAGGGGTCTTTCAGAGTTTTTATTAATTAGAGAGACACATTTATTCTCAGCTTCTAAAATGGTGTCCTTAAGCAACCTCTGTGATGCTCTATGCCTGTGAAGATCATGGAACAGATCTTCCTAGAAGCTATACTAAGGCACATGCAGGACGGGGATGTGATTCGAGACAGCCAGCGTGGCTTCACCAGGGGCAAGTCCTTCCTGACCAACCTACTGGCTTTCTATGATGGAGTGACTACACCAGCGGACAAGGGAAGAGCTACGGGTTTGTTTATCTGGACTTCTGTAAGGCCTTTGACATGGTCCCCCACAACATCCTTCTCTCTAAGTTGGAGAGACAGGGATTTAATGGGTGGACTGTTCAGTGTCTGAGGAATTGGTTGGATGGTCTCATCCAGAGGGTAGTGGTCAACGTCTCAATGTGCAGATGGAGATCCGTGACAAGTGGTGTCCCTCAGGGGTCCGTATTGGGACCAATTCAATATCTTCATCAATGGCATAGACAGTGGGATCGAGTTCACCCTCAACAAGTTTGCAGATGACACCAAGCTGAGTGGTGCAGTTGATACACCTGAGGGATGGGATAGGATGCCATCCAGAGGGACCTGGACAAGCTTGAGAAGTGGGCCTGTGTGAAGCTCATGAGGTTCAACAAGGCCAAGTGCAGGGTCCTGCACCTGGGTCAGGGCAATCCCCAGTATCAATACAGGCTGGGGGATGAAGAGATTCAGAGCAGCCCTGCCAAAAAAGACTTGGGGGTACCGGTGGATGAAAAGCTGGACAGGAGCCGACAATGTGCACTTGTAGCCCAGAAGGCCCACCATATCATGAGCTGCATCCAAAGAAGAGTGGCCAGCAGGTCAAGGGAGGTGATTGTGCCCCTCTACTCCGCTTTCCTGAGACCCCACCTGGAGTGCTCCATCCAGCTCTGGAGCCTCCAACATAAGAAGGACGTGGACCTGTTGGAGCACGTCCAGAGGAGGGCCACGAAGATGATCAGAGGGCTGGAGCACCTCTCCTGTGAGGACAGGCTGAGAGAGTTGGGGTTGTTCAGCCTGGAGAAGAGAAGGCTCCAAGGAGACTTTATTGTGTTTTTCAGTAGTTAAAGGCGCTTATAAGAAAGACAGGGACAAACTTTTTAGCAGTGCCTGTTGTGATAGGACAAGGGGTAATGGTTTTGAACTAAAAGAAGGTAGATTCAGACTAGATATACAGAAGAAATTTTTTACAATGAGGGTGGTAGATGCCCCATGCCTGGATTGATTCTATGCCTATAAGCATATTATCCTCAGTTTCCTTTTAATTTCTTATCAAACAGCTTCTTCATTTTTACATGAATCTCTTTTTTAAAAAAAGTTTTAAGTCATTATTGTGGGGGGTTTGAGTGTGTTTGTCTTTTTCACTTCTGCCAGAATGATGGATTTAATACATTATGATCCCTTCTATGAAGTACTACTTAAATAGTTACCTACTGCACCATGTGCACTGCTCAGGACTGAATCAAGAGCTGTGTCTTTGCTGCAGGTCCTCTAAGGTCATGGCTACTGTTTGACTTTAATCACTTTAGTTGTGTCACCACTGAAGAGGTTGGTCTTGCCATTCCTCCCTGATGTTGCACCTTCCCTCTGGATCAGGAAACAGAACTAACTCAGTAAAACTATGTGAAACTTAACAGTGCCATTTAAAACCTGCTGTCTTTCACTTTGGGAGCAGCATGTTAAGCAGGGAGTTGAACTGTCAAAAGCTCCAGCTCAGCTCCCTTTGAGGTTTGACTGGGGCAGAAAGGGCTGCCAACAGCAAAACTTTAAAAACACGGCTTAGGCTCAGCTCTGGTCCAGGTTCCTGGTCCCAGCTTACAGCAGACCCTTTGGGCAACATGTCCTTTGATCTGTCACTTGCCGTGCTTGAGCAAGAGGGCCTGTAGCTGGCTTCTAAAAAAGCCAGTATAAAAGGAGAGAAGATTTATCAGGAAGAGGTTCAGCACCTGTTGGAGGAGCAGCCTTTTGCGCTCTTCCGCAGTTCTGTGGGAAAGGTTTTGGCCTCTGCAGCTCGTAATTTTATTGCAAGGAGAACAAGATAGAAAACATCACACTTCTTACCAGCTTTGCCAAAAGCACTTGAAAACAACTTCAAAGGACATCTCCCCCCTTCGCCCCCCCATGCTCAGAGTGCAAAACATCACTTTGTAGGGAGTTAAACCAGACCAATGAAATGGGGGAAGGACATCTTCTTTGATCATTTGTTGCTCAAACTCCTCAGTAACAGATTCTAGGTTAATTAAATGTTAGTTTATACTGACAACAGCTGAGTTTGTGTTCAAGCCTCAGAGTTTGTTTCTGCGCTGAAAGCTCTCACTCCCTCATAGTCACAGCATAAGACACAAGCCTCCCAGCTAAGTAACACACAAACATAACAGCAAACAGCAAGGTATGAGATCTGCCTTCCTGGCTTAAGTATTGGTAGTGGGGAAATGAGCTTCCCATGTCAGAGAATTGGTTATTTTTTCAAATTTAGAATCATGAATCCATAACTCTCCAAATCCATTTATTTTCTTTAAAGGAAAGAACCATGCATTCAGTTTTTATGAACTTTCCCTTTTTTTTCCAGTTGGTCCATGATCAGACTGGCTTGGTCAACTCACTTTCTCTACACAAAGGAAGAAATGAGAAAATAAGTCTTGCCTGCTCCTTTTATGATTAGGAGTAAGAGTTGTATGGAGGGTTCTGGTTGCTCTGCTACTTTCCTGTTGCTTTCCCATGTCTGTATGTGAAGTCTTGCAAAGCTTAATGGTAGTACAAAAATTCTGCTGTCATGGGAAAACCATTATTTCTATGAAGTGCTACTTACAGTCTATCTGAAATAGTTCCTGTCATAGGGAAACACTTAAGACAAAATTTCAGCTGTTACTTGAGCAGCCTCTTCTTTACCTGTACTTTGTTCTGGGCAGTTGTTCCAAAGAGTTCAAAAGGTTTCAACGACAGGAATGAACTGAGTTTAAAAATACCCCATAGTGCTATAAATGTCAAGCCTCTGTGTTGACAAGCCAGGCTGTGAATGCTACCCCTGGAAAAGCATTTCTTTCGAGAGCTAGAGACACCACAGGTAGCATCAGATGCTGCAATGCAAATAGTAACTAATGCCCAGCAGCATCTCCAGAACAGATCCAATGCAGACAGATCTGGGGAGGTTTAACTGACAAATGGACATCAGGGTCCTAATTTCTAAAATGTGCATACAGTGAAGCACACACTACCTGAGCAAGCGTATGCAGGGTAGTCCTATTCACAGAATTGCCAACTACGCATGTCCAAAACTCACAAATCAGGCTTTTTCTTTATGTAAAGGGGCTAGTTTTAAAATAATGAGATTAAAAAGGAAAATACCCATGACCCTGTTGAACCCTTTAAACAAAACCAAGTAACAATTTCCAGCTTCTCTCTAGCTCCTGACAGCTAGAAACTGAATTATTACTTTGAATCAGTTCTGGGATTGTCATGTGTTCACTGGACTGTGGGAGTCAGGGCTCTAAGAGACTCTCTGGTAGCATGATAATTGCAATAAAATGCCTCGGTTCCACAGAGCACACCCTTGGCAGCGGAAGGGCAGATCTGCTTATGAATTTAATTCTAAATAGCTGTTGGATGAAAATTCTCTCCTCCTTCAGTTATTTAAGTTGAGGAAACTTTGTGCATCTCCAGGGATGGGCTCAAGACTCTCACACGAGCAAAGACCATCCAACGGGGGTTTGTCCCCACTACAATGCAGGGTTTCTGCTGTCTTTGTGCTTGGGAAGGCACAAACAGCTGACAGTGCGGCTTTCAGTCAGGACCTTTTCCAATGGGGCCAGTCTCTTTTACAGTATTTGAGTGCTTTGCAACCCTTTTGAGCTGGTATTTCCAGAGAGAAGAACTGCAAGTCAGCTTTTAAATCAGTATGTGGGGAACAAAAGCCTGTCAATGTTGCAACCACCGCTTGTGTTTTTCCATAGAGACACTAAGCTCAGGACATCTATTGCAGTGGAGGTGAAGTGCCAGTAGTTCTAACCATAAAGGTGATAGAGAAAGGTAAAATGAAGGCTGTGAGCATGTGGCCAACCTCAATAAGTCATACTCCTTTACAAAGCACTTGTGCCTTGTCTTCGTGAGGTTTCTATCAGGAAAGTTTTATTCCAAGGCAACAATCTTAAGTATCTGTCACAAGGTCAGGAGCCACCTCCCTTGGGCAGAGTCGGTACAAACGCAGCTCTCCCAGGCACACAAGAAGAGAACAGGCAGGAGGAAGTATGACTCAGAAGGCCAGCGTGGCTTCAATCTGTGTTCCCTAAATTATTTTTGCTTTTCATCCAGAGTCTAGAATGCAATGTGTATGCAGACCTGCCCTCTGTGCTCCGAGTGCACTCGCTCATCCTTCAGCTACAGGCTCGCTCTTACTGATTCTCTCTGATGTGGGTTTGAACATCCTCCAGCTGAGAAAGGCTTAAAAACGCATGTGTCTCATTTCCTGAGCACGTGTTCAAATCACTAATTTAAAATGTAGGCGTTAACACCAATGCCTTTTTTTTTGTTTTAAAGGATGCAATGAGCATTGTTTGGTTCTGAAAAGGCAAGATGTTACCACCAGCCCTCCAGATAGGACCCGGGTTTGGGTGCCCAAGGTCTGGAGAAGGGCACTAATGCAGGACCTTTCTCAATACATCTCCTGGTGGCAAACTGTAGAGGCTCCCTGACCCGTAGTACGCCTGCTTTCCAATCCTTTTTAAAGGGTGCCAAACTTTCCGTATCTTCTGTATCAAATGTATGAGATCCAGGTTCTGGCTTTCATGTCAGTAGCTCTGACTGACTGTTGCAGCCTCACAGTCCTGTAACACACTCAGGAGTTTTAGAGACAGTCGTGCAGGTGGAGTATGATGGACCATGGACCCACTTTCAGGTCCTCCGATTCACAGGCCAGCACCCTGATGGCTTTCTCTCAACATCCACCACAGAGAGAAGCTTGGTTTTGAACAGGGCAGCCTGGAGCTATTACCTCTTCCTGCTAGGGAATAATCATAGCGCCTTTAAAAGGAAATGAAGTGTGTTCTAGAGCCTTCAAAATTGTCCCATTGTACTTTAATAGAAAGGATGCTTCTGCTGTCAGATACTCCATGATTAAAATATCACCAGAAAATACATGTTTAGTGAAATTATACATTTTAATAAACTGCTATCACATAGCAAGAGCCTGATTAGTTACCTTTTTAATAAATCATCTAAGACTTTTCCAAACAGTTTTAAGAGTCTAACCTGACTTTGAAGTCTCAAAAGAGAAAGCACTTTTTTAATGCAAAGCAGTCTTGCCTAAGGATTTAATTTTAGGACACTGATTTTGTAGCAAAGAATTTACCATTGCTAAGAAAACCTTGTGTGTTGTCACTCTAAATATAGATCCGCCTGCTGCAGGAATACTGGATACTCTGTTCCGATCTTCAGGACAAAATAATATTTTTACTTCAGCATGAAACAATACTCAAACTTCAACCCCTTCATGGTTCAAGGTAGGACAATCATTTTGCCCATTGCAGACAGAAAGTACTTTTTCTGAACTGACATAGAATAATGTTTTCTTATTCCGGGACAAATATAAAAATGGTATTCCTTCTCAGGCTGAGTATTTGATGATGCTAAAAGAAGAAAAAATAACAGATAAGTGTTTATTTTGTCATAGACAAAGTGTTGCTTTATTCTCTGAGCATGACATCACATCCATGTATTTCAGATTTCCAGACCAACATAACAACAGTCAAGTTCTCCCAAAATCCAAGAGGATTCACCACACAGACCACCATGGGAGTGGGATCATGCTTTGAAGACGGCAAATTCTGTGTTTTATTAAAAATTCCTGTGCAACTGTTTGTTGCAGGGCCTCTCCTGCCTTTTTAATTACTCTGAAGCTGATGCCTGCATGAGTAACATTGCTCCATGAACAGCAGGACTGATAAAGCCTGGTTTCGTGTGGATTCACCTCCCTCCTTGAGGCATTCTGCAGACTTTCTAGAGTGTCCCCATCTCCTCCTCCCTCTTCTTCCATAGTGCAGGCATGCAGCTCTTGTTTGCCCTGCTGGGGCTGTGCTTGGCTTGCCCCGCTGCCTTCTCCAGACAATGCCTTTGGCATCCCAAGCCACTGGGGCAGCCAGCAAGAGCTCCAGCCCTTTGCAGCAGGCTGGATGAGTATAAAGTTGCTAGTCTGGTGGGAGAAGTAGCAATAGGGGTCCATCATCATCCCTTCAGGTGTTGCACTGAGCCAGGCATGCTTGGAGCCAGAATCTCCAACTCTGCCTTTCCACCAGGGATGCCCTCACTTGTACCAGGGACTGAGGCTGACGCTGATACGGTACCTTCCTTCAGCACAAGCCAGAGCCTGTGTGAATCTCTCTGTGAGGAATATTGCACTTTGTTCACAGGATTTTTTTTCCCTTAGAAATATTTCACAACTATGAAAGGAGAAAAATTGCTCATGCCATCAGTTCTGTCTGCAAACTCTCTCCCACTTCTTGGCAGCGGAATTTGTTAGTGGTGCTTCAGCACCATCATGCACTCCCAGGATGAAAAGATCAGTTGTTTTAGTTATTTCTAATGAATATACAATTTTAAAGAAGTTTTCCACATAAATGAGACTTTTATACTCTTCAGTAGTGCCAGATGGACCAAGCCATCTGTCAGAGATTAACACTCATTAAAGGGCCACTTAGTATTAAAAAAAATAACAATAATGTAGCATTCCAAAAAGTTTTTTGCTTTGTACGTTGGTTGAACTAAACAATTGCATGTGAAGCTGCTCTTGTTTTCAAAGATCAGCATTTGTGACTGCTTGTATAATACTTTCATGAACTGGAAAGAAGAGATTGTTGCATGATTATCCATTTTTATAGCTTGGGGAAATTTCTGCGGGTCTCTGATCTGGGATGATGCTGCAAATGCTGAAAAAAAAAAAAAAAAAAGAATGAGAGACAGCATGGCAATCATACAGCCGTGGGCAAGTCACAGGCAAGTCAGGGATTGTTGCAAGAAACGGTGAAGCCCTGAATAGAGCATCTTTCCCTTTGAATTGAGAACAAGAACCTGTATAAAAGTTAGCAAGCAGATTGTTTAGCTGATGAGTATTGCCGTTATCCTGCAGGCTCCCTCCTGGGGATCTCGTTTGTATTTTCTCTCCTCACTGTCCCACCACCAGCCCAAAGCCTTGCACCAAGGGAGCCCAAGCCTTGCACCTCTCCCCCTCTGCACCAAGAGCTGGGGGAGAGGCCCTTTGGCAATGACAGCCCACAGTGGGGCCACACTCCTCAGGCCACTGCAGCCACCTCTTGCCTTGGGAACTGTTGCCCCGGCCTCTCTTTCCAGCCACAGCCCAGGTTGCCACCCAAACAGTGGTGCCTGGGGGCTTGCAAGGGCTGTCCACCCATCAGGGCAGCAGCCAAGAGCATGCTGGTGCGGCAGTGATGAGTAAGAACATAATCCTCAGTAATAAGGAAAGGCCAAAGGTAAACCCCCAGGTCTCCAAAAGCTCAGGCTGCCTTTTCAGTGTTAGCAGTGCAGGATAATAACTTCCTGGCAGGAGTTTGGTAAATGGGGTTTGGTTTGTTAGGTGCAGAGATTTGCACAGTCCCTGCATTACGTTATACTTCATGGCCACTGGAGATGGGACTTACTGAACCAGGTAGTCCTTTTCCTCCCCATGTTTCTATCACTTAAATCTATCAGTGTAAATAATGACAGTGTTTAATATATTTTTTTCTGTTTCCACTGAACGGGTCAAGTTTGATCGGACAGCTGACAGAACTGACATCAAAAGACTGAGATTTCAGGCTACAAAAAAAGAGAAAGCTATCTAAATTTATCTAAAAAGACTGTTTAGATAAATTAAATGTTTTCAAACTTGTTGTGCCTAATGGAATTCCCCATAGGTATTTCCACCACTGGCAGAAGCTACCTCAGAGCTGGCTGAGGTTACCTGAGAACCTGGGGAAGGTGACCAAGGTCACGTAAGACTGACCAAGGGCAAACAGAGTGCCTAGCTTTATAAAGGTGGGAGAGATGAGCGAGACAACTGGAGACCAGTTGGCTTAACTTCAGTGCCCAGAAAAACACTATAAGAACAAACCAGGCTGCTTGCAAATACGTGAAAGATCCCAATCAGATGAGTGATGGCAAATGCAGATTAATAAGGAACTAATACGAAATCCAGTTCAGGTTCTTCGTGTGAGACGATGAAAGTGGAAACTGTCATTCTACGTAAGCAATAGATGTGCTTTGACTACAGTAAAGCTTTGACATTTTCTCACATGGCGTGCTTATAAGGGGAAGTGACTTTAGTCAACATGACACTATTATAAGGGAAGTTCAGAATTGGTTAAAAAACTTGTTTCGGGGAGTCATTGTCAGTAAATCCCTGGTCAAACTGGAAGGTTGCAACAAGCATGGATTTCACTGAAGCTATTCTACTATACTGTGTCTTCAGTAATGCTTTGGATAATGAGAGCCTGGAGTACGATTATTAAATTTGCAGATGACAGCTAGGGTGGAAGGACTTCCAGTACACAGGAGACAACGTAGGAATTCAAAATGATCTAACCAAACTGGAGAAACTAATCTAAAAAACAGAAGGCAGTTTGATAAGAACAAGAGAAAGTGCAAACCTGGCACGGGTTTCTGGATGAGCAGACATTTGACAAGGCAACACCTGGCCACACAGCTGTTCTGCTGAATTTAGGTGTTAGCGTGTGTCACAGCACCTTGCTGCTGCAGGAAAGGGTGCACATCATATGGGTCGCACCATGCAGTGGTGAGATGTGTGCAAACATGAAGTGATACTCCCCCCTGTTTGGCACCTGTCTGGCCTCAGCAGAAATGTGTCATTTGAGATTCTACAGGCCAAGGAAGCATTGACCAGTAGCCTGGAGGAAAGCAGCAAGGGCAACTAGTCATGGTGTAGGAAAGGATGGCAAGAATTAGGACTGATCCTGACAGGGAAGAGAAAATTGAGAAGAGATGCAATAACATTTCACAATCAAAAGCAGTAGCTGCCAAGGAGATGGGAGCGTTTAACAAGTCTGCTGGGATAGGAAGACAAATGGGATGAAATTGCAGAGGAGATCCCAATTCAAGTGCCCCCCAGGAAGAGCAGCAAAGCCCTGGCAGGACCATGCTGGTCACCACACCAGAGACATGTCATGGACGCTTTGGAGAAACATTTGCCAAGGGCAATTTAAGTGTGTGCTCTGGATGAGAGATGGCATGGTGGACCTCCCAAGCGTCACACGATATAACACTGCTATCTTTCCAAATGCCTGCAAACAAGAAAAAGGCCCTGATATCTTTGGTAGAGGTCACTAAAGTTTCTCTCTTGCTGCTACCAAAAGAAAGTCAAGTGCCATGGTTTCTCTTTTAAATATGAGGAAACTGAGGCACATTTGCCTGCTTGGATAAAAGTTTGGCATTTGGTCGAGCACAGAGCTGGGCAAGAAGGCTGGTGCACTCTACTCCAGAACATGCAACCCCATCACCAGGGATCTGGTGGAGCAGTTGCCAAGCTGAAATATGCTTTTTGATAAAATTATCAAGATTAGAGCCAGAGCTCATTTCTGTGTCTACATTATGTTGCTCAGGGAAATATTTAAGAAAAACACTGTATTTCATTTATAGAACAGTTTAGAAAAAGTTTAATCCCTTTCATGAGGTGTATGCAAAAGAGAAACTCAAGATTTCATTGCACTTCATTTATCTGCAAAATTGATGCACTCCTCTTACTCTGCACGGGGGTCTTTTCTCCCCTGTAAATTTCTTTCTAGAGTTACACACTGCAGAAGGTGATGGATTTGACTGTTAGGCCAAAAGGGCAAGGGCAGTTAAAACAGTAGACTGAATTCTTCTGATCTGTAGATGGTAGGGCTGAAAAAGCTTTGACCTCCTTTGAAAAAAATCTCAGGAGGACAGAAACTGAGAGCTATTCCTAAAACATCCTTACACGCCTGATGAAAAATACCCCATGGCCGTGACTATTGTCAGTACCTAGCTGTGCTGTATCAGCAAGAGTGCAGCCAGCATAACAAGGGATGCGACTATCTCACATCGCACCTGGGCACCGTGTCCAGTTTTGGTCCCCCAAGGTCAAGAGGGACATTGGAAAACTGGGGAGAGCCCAGCAGGGTTGGGGCGGTAAGCACAGCAAGATTATGAGTTAAGGGGTTGGAGAACTTGGCACATGAAGAAAGGGTGAAGGGATTGGGTTCATGCAGCCTAGAGAAGCAAGGGCTCGGAGGGATTTCATCCCAGTCTTTCAGTGCTAGAAATGTAGAGATGATGAAGGCACTCTTCATGAGGATGCACTGCGATGGACAGTCAAGTCATTTCAGAACAAATTTTGTCTCCAGACACAAGAAAAACTTCTCCACTGTGAGACCAACTAAAGACTGGCATAGGTTGCCCTGAGGTGCGGCAAAATTTCCCTCAGTGGAAATATGCAGGACTTGGCTTGGCAATGCCCTCGATCACCTAACCTAAGGCCCAGCTTCCAACATGCATTGGCCCAGCTACTCTCTTTGGCCCTAGCCAAGCTGAGCTTTCCCCCAGCTTTTGTTTCTCTCAGTACATTGAGTTGCTGGAGAGTTGAAGAGGCAGTGTCTTCACAAGACTGTCTCTTACCTCTATCTTTCCTCCTATGGAGATACAGCTCCATGGTAGCAACAGCCAACAGCAAAAGGGCATTTTCACTATCCTGTCAGCTACACCCATGCAAAGCAGCTGTATACAACACAGACGCAGTATCTACACTGCCCATTTTAGCATACATCTCCCTGCTACTGGAAGTAGAGCTACACCAGTGCTAGGTCTGCAGCGGCGTGTCTCCAGAAAGGGCTAGTGATGGCATGCTGAAGCCATACAAGGTGCCAGGGCCTGGATGCTCACCAGCGGCAAAAGCAACTCAGCAATGGAAAGTGAAGAATTACAAATTTCAAAATGTCTTCACTGGCCCAACTCTGCTCTGGTTGGAGTCAGATAGAAAAAAGCGGACATTGTCTTTTTTTTTTTTGTCTTTTCCAGGCCAACTTTTTAGTCCCTCACCTTCTGACTTGGTTTTGGAATGCTGCTTATATATAAGCATTATAAAATTAGCTAGATCCAGCCTGAGATTTCTCTCTTAGATAAGACATCTTTCAGATAAAAGAAACTGTAGTCATGGAAAAGCTCATGTGTCCAGAAAATAGAACGTAGCAGTATTTAAGAGGGAAAAAAAAGGGGAAAAAAAAGCAGCAGCTTGGCTCCTACTCCTTTTTTTAAGGAACAAAATAATCTTGTAAAATCAACTGGCAGATCAGATAAATGAAACTTCTGCTTGGAGTTAGAAAGCATGGACATTTGTCTCCAGAAACAATTTGAGTACATCTTCTTGATCTCTGGTTTTGTTCCACTGCGCAAGCTGCCAGCAGCGTCCTTCCACAGCCTCTCTCCAGGTTACAGCGGCTGAGATCTGACTCCCTCGCCGCCTTCTTAAGCAACTCCATATCTCCTTATGAATGCGAAGTTGGATCCATCTCCCATTGACTTCAGTGGGAGCTTGGTCAGACACAAAGGTATTTTTTCAAGCTTTGTGAAAATAGGTACCTACAGAGGTACGATGCCACATGTGTGGCCCAGTGTGTCCCCTCCACCTGGCAGGCCAAACCAAAGCACACAGACCAAAGTCTGGGGACCATCCTGCCCTCGAGCATGAAGGTGGGAGATACTGCGGAAGATGCTCCCATCTGTCCTGCCACCCGCAGCTCGGGTAGGGCGACAGCTCCAGCTGTTGTCTTGGGCCCATCCTGCTGAAACGCATTAGAGCTTGGCCGCCAGCTTTTGCACGAACAGGAGCGTGTCCTTAACAATTTACCCACAAGGCCACTTGCAGAGGAGCTTGGGGGAAACCTTTCCCTTGCCTCACCCAATTCGTAGGGTGAGAGGAGGTTCAGCTTTTAGCCCAAGCTCCCACCTCACCCCTACCTGAACAACAGCCTTCTTGAAATCCCAAACAAACCAAGTGAAGTAATTTTTGCACGACTTGCAAAACACCGAGAGATCAGAAGAGAGCAAGAGGGTCCGTGTCCAGAGACACAGCTGGAGGTGCACCATCCCTTTACTTTGGATGTATGCTTATGAGCTTTGTCAACAAAAAATATTTGTGCATGATAGACGCTGTTGCCATTTTTTACTGTAGTTTGCAACAGAGATAACTCAGTAGGTGATGATCTGCAATGTAATAGCCTACAGGAAAGGTGGGGAGGGACTCTTTATCAGGGAGTGCAGCGATAGGACGAGGGGTAACGGTTTTAAACTGAAAGAGGGGAGATTTAGATTAGATATTAGGAAGGAATTCTTTACTGTGAGGGTGGTGAGGCGCTGGAACAGGTTGCCCAGAGAAGCGGTGGATGCCCCGTCCCTGGAAGTGTTCAAGGCCAGGCTGGATGGGGCTTTGAGCAACCTGATCTAGTGGGAGGTGTCCCTGCCCATGGCAGGGGGGGTGGAACTAGATGATCTTTAAGGTCCGAACCATTCTATGATTCTATTGTAAAGGGACTGTTGGAAAAGGATCTTTTGGATATGGCCACAAAGTTCAGGAAAAACTGGAAAACGAAAGGTTCTAGCTGATATTTTAAAAATACCAACTACTACTGACTATTTGGGGCTGGAAGCGGGCACCGCCGGGGCACCCCGCTCCCCCCGAGCCGGCAGCGGCGCTCGGCGGGAGCAGAGGGAAGCACGACACTGACACCTAGTGTCGGCCAGCCCTTCCCCTCCCTCCCCAAAACAGCTCTTGGTTCAGAAACGTAGAAAAACCATTGGGGAACCCCCCCCTTTTTTTCCCTCAGANGGTCCCTAGCGCAAGGCAGCGATTGTGGAGGCGCCCCACCTGCCTTTGAGAAGGGTGCTGACAGCCAGAAAGCACGTAGGCAGAAGAGGGAATGCAGCAGGAGACTCCCGTTTTCCAGTCCACCACCATTTGATGGTGGAAACGCATCCCTGACCCCCAGCACTTTCCCTCAGTCTCATACAAAGGGCCAGCGTTCCCGCAGGCAGAGTCTGAAGAGGCTCCTACTAAAGTCCATTGCTCTAGTACGAGCAAAGGCAGTTTTGCCAAAGCCTTGCTAGTCAGAAGGCTTCACCTGCATTTAGCAGAAAAGGCCCTTCCTTCTGGACGGGGAGTCCTGAGCCCAGCCGAGGACCTCCTGCTCCAGCCAGCCCCAGCCAGGGCACCCGCCTCTCCCAGGGCTCCTGCTGCGGACGTGGAAGAGGAAGCCTCCTAAGCCAGGTTTGTCCCAGCCTTCGTGAGGAGGCTAACCACCTTCTGGTTAATGTTCTCCCTACTCTTCATAGAAACATGCTTGCACATTTTCTGAGTTTTGGCGTGGTTTTCTCTGCTTTCTCAGGGTTTGGGTTTTTTAAGTGAACATGAGAATACTCTTGTAGATTCCATAAAGCACAGGTTTACACCTGCCACAACGCACCTGTTATCCACTTCACTGGAATCGTTTTCCCTCACACCCCGGTGCTTTGGAGTTGGCTTGGAAATACACGGGCACACATCAGTAGTGCCTCCTGTTGTCACTTCTCTGACAGATGAAACACTGAGCATGCACCAAAGCTAAGTGCTTATATACAATAACCAAGTCAGTTCATTTCAGAACGGCTTGAAAGCAGCATTTGATTACATCTCAGCCCTGCCAATAGAAAACCATTTCTTACAATGCAGGCAGTGTGATTTCTCCCGGAAAATAGTTGTAACGCCATTCAGCATTTCCAGATGAGCCATTGATAGCAGGCATCTTACCAACAGGTTATTTGTAACACCAGCTAGTTGGACTGTGATCACAAACGAAAAGAGATTTTTATCATTAAAAATATGCTCAACACTGGTTCATCACAGCTGAGCTTAAAGGCTCACTCTTCAAATCTTTATAACAAGTCCTAGAGGCAAATGGAAAGTCGTTTAAGTACATACCAGCTGACACATCCCAGGGGACGCCTTTCTCTACCGGCCCGTGCAGCCCACAGCTCAGTCAAGCCTTTGCAGCCCAGGCCCCAAGATGCTCATACTCCACTTTGTGCTGCAGGAGTTCAGCAGAAAAATATAAAAAACACCTTTTACTAAAGAAGGGACTTCACCCAAGAGCACTGTCTTGTGAAGCTGCAGTCACAGGCTCAGGAAAGTAATTTCTCACTGTTTTAAAATTCACTTAAGAAAAAAAGAAATCTGAGAGGTTTAGGTTCAGAGAGTTCCCAGTTTAATGTTTAACTCCACGTTTTATTCCTCTAGTCATTTAGGTCTTTGTCATATACAGAGCAGATACTATATCACCAAAGTCTAAAGTTTCATTACCACCTTCACTCACAGCAGATTTGAGGCCCTGGATTATTCTTTAATGGGATTTAAATACAACTACTCAAATTAGGATATATTTTTGTTTGAAAGCAGTAATAAAATAACTTTGGTTTCACAAGCTTCAAAAAAGGTATATAGAACTGTTTGTGGGGAACACATATTTACATTAATGTCAACGGAGATCGCAGGGCTGAGGTAATAATTTGCTTGTCTTAAATCCGCCAAGAACCAAACACATTGCCTTAGAAACCTGGAGGGTGTCACTACCTGTAACTTAAAGATATCAGCATAGGATTCTCACCCTTGAGCTTCAACAAATTGAGCTACACTTGACAAAAAACCTCCAACATTTCTTCTCGGAAGTAGCAGGAGTAGTCTGCCCATCGTTGCATCCAGCCCACAGCTGCACTGGGCAATATGTTGCAGCATGTCCCAAACAGGACAGCAGAACAGTCGCTGGCATTAACTTGGAAAAGCAACCATTTTCTTCCCCCCCATCTACGCCTGTTCTTCTCATTCCTCTGCCCTTTCCAAAAAGATCCAAGCTCTACCAACCTTCCCCCAGCCATCCAAAACCACAAAACACAAGCAAACAAACTGGCATGATCTCTTTCTTAATTTAGAGCTATCGCTACCATGGCATTTTCATTCCTGGAGTATAAGCAATGTGAGAGATGTGTCAGACCCCAGCATTAGGGGATGTACATACTAAAGAGGTACCAGACATGGCAGGACAAAGCCAATGCCAAGTTTTCAGCTAACGCTGGAATAAGATAACCCTCAAATTGACACCAGGCATCTGGAGTTGTCTGCTGTACACGTGGACAAATTGTTTTCAGAATTAGACAAAATCGAATGAGGAAAAAAATGAAATAATAATAAAAAAAAAACCACTAGAGACAATTAGAATAGAGGTAATAGATGTTGCACTACTGAAAGAATAAAGTCAGTTCACCCCAACAGACCAATTCCAAATGACGTTTCGCAGCCATCTATTGAAAAGGCCATTCGGCTGCACTGCGGGCCCCGAACCAAAACATCTCACAGCTTCAGGGTGCACTAAACTGCATCCCAAAATTCAGTCTTTCTTCACACTGAAGGCCTTTTCATAGGCGAGCTTCAAGGCTAATTTCAGAAAGTTTCTCACAGAAGAATGCAGGCAAAATGTCACCCATACAAGGGACTTTAAACATTTCTCCATGAATGTAATAGTTTAGGCAATTTTTTTAGAGCGGATCAGATGCTAGTTAGCACACTGAGCTCAGCCCGAGGAAGTAACAACTGATGGTTGTTGGTGACTGATGTCATTTGAAAGCAAAGCTTCCTTTGATGAGAGGAAAGCATTTTTCCTGAGGGAATAAGGGGAAAAGGACAAACGTGAAATGGAAAAACCCTACACCAACCACCGAAACGACATGCCAAGGTACTGGGAGACTCCCTGTGCAGGCATCAGATGGAAACCCCCCCATTTCAACACTTGAAAGGTCCGTTTGAAATTCCCGAGTAAGGCCTGCAGCAATATCCAGAGCCCCTGAGACACAGCAATGAGTCCCTGAGGGGGAAGCAGCGAGAGCAAGGCCTAAAAACGTCCTGGGCAAACCCGGCATTTCCAGAGACTGCACTGGAGTAAGAGTTCCGTTCGAATAACATCAGATCAAAGCCACCCAGGACGGGATTTTTTTAAAAAATAAATAAAGCCAAACAGTCGTTATGAACTGAGGAAGGCTGAGGGCTGCAGTGGTTACCCGTAACTGGCACCACGCTGCGAGGGCCCAGGTGCTGGGGGGGCAGGGGCACAGTCCCCAGGCTCGGATGGAGGCGAGAGGTGGCTGCCCGTACCCTCGGAGCCACCCACCGTCCGGCACCGGGATGGAATTCTGCTTACGCCTGCGCTTTCTCCCGCTTCTGCTGATCGAAACCCGAAGCAGCGGAAGACCTCCTGCCCCATTTCAGTGTCAAAAACGCCAGTTAAGAATTCCGTAGACAGTACTTGAAAAGCCCTTTTAAAAGACAGTAATTTAAAAAAAACAAAACAAAACAAAACAAAAACCAAAACCAAACCCCATAAAGCTCTTTTGTGAACACGAGAACAAAACAAATTAGTATTTTAATCAACATTTTCACACATTGGACGTTTCTCTAAAATGCCAAAATTTTAAAACAAGAATCACGTCCCTGTCTGGATTTATCACACCAGAAGAGTGGTCAAAGCTCAGTCATCCCAACCAGAGAAGAAACCTCCACAAAAGCAAACAGGACTGTGAATATTCAATATTGTCTAAACCGGACTCTCTTTGTCCCAAAATGCTGTATTAAAACGTGTACTTAAGTGAGAATAAAATACGTGGCAAAGCTAAAATAATGAAACTATAGTCTTGAGTGAAGATCCCTTCAGGAGATAATTTACTTTTCCTTATGACACATTTTAAAGTGACACACCAGGAAACTGAGCACTGAAGTCAACTCTCTTCAACCCCACAAAAAGAGAAAAAAAAAGTTGAGTTCTTTGAAGTCAGGTATTTTCTGCTTTCAAACGAACAAGGGGTTTACAACAAATCCTTCTAAGTTACAGCAGATTTCACAAAGCTTTAAATTTCTCTCTGAGTAGGCTTCTGAACTGTCATCGCTGGTTATTATTAGTAGGCACAGAAATTCCCATTTTAATTAGAAACTTTATTTTGAAATACATTACACAGTTTACATGTGAAGTGCTTTCACTGTAAGGTATTTCATAACATTGTGCTGAGCAAAATGGCTGACTGAGTTCCTTGAAGCTCTTCCAGTTGTGCTTTGTCTTTATTAAAACTATCTTACAGAACTAAGATGCAACTTAGGCATTTGTATTCAGAAGCTAATGACTGTATTTGTTTACCTTAGGGAGAAAGTATATACTTAACTGTTTCAATAATGACTTTAAGCATTTGGCATAAGACTGAAAGAAACCCGAACCCTAATTAAACTTCAATTCACCAAAGATTTAAAAAAAAAAAAAAAAAAAAAGTTAATCTTCATGATCAAACTACTTTTTTTTTTTAATAAGGCACAGTCAGACAAGTATTTATAAAGACTGGCTACCAACCCAGTTTTGCCTATACAGCTTTTCTGCCAGTCTGTCAAAAGAAGTCTGGAAGTTGTTTTCCCTGTCTGCCGCTGAGACTTTTCAAGAACAAGGCAGAGCAATAAGGCAACTAAAAGAACGGACATGCAAAGGAGTTTGGCATTTGGGATGGATTCTGAACAGCTGCAAAGTAGTTCATTTTGTAAATGGAGCATTCACTTGTTATTATTAAAATGGTGGCCAAAACCATTAAAACGGTGATAAAGAAAACAGAAGTGGTGCAAGCAGTGCCTGTTTCCAAAAGGGTGTTCTAATATGAACCAACAAGATGTCTGATACACTTTCAGGTGAAGACTTTGCAAGCGGCAATTCCCACAAGTTTCAAAGATAATCTAAATTGAATTCTGAAATTCCCCTCTGCCACTCACAAAAGCCAAACGTACCAGGAGGTTGCTTGACAGCAGGTGAAATATCAGGGAATGAAACCTCCATTTAGATAATGAGCCAGTACTGCCATCCTACTTTGCATTTCTTATTAGAAGGAAAGGAAGTCTTCAGGAATGACAACTCAAATAATTACACCATTATTTTATCTGCAAGAAAGTTCAAGAACTCTTAAGATGTGATGATGTTTAGAGAACATGAAACAATTCTACCCACAGTCAAAGAATAAAGAATAAAAAATAAAAATAAAAAAAGAGAAGCCTTACCTTCCCCTCCCAATTAAATCTTTGAGGAATAACTGCTTGAGCTTAGCACTGTATGGCTTCTGTGGCCTATGAATGCTTGATAGGTACTCTAAGAATTATCATTTTCAAGCTACTGTTTAAGTCATTTTAAATAAAAATACCGCATCTATTTCACTTTAATAATCAAACTGATCATAAAAATCATTAAAAGTGTATTTCTGATACAAATTTGTATCACATACTAAAAGATACTATTTTATAGATATTTGTAAAACAAGAAGAATTAGAATATACAAAAGGTTTTTAAAATTCAGCTGAACTCATAGTGGAGGTTTCAGATAAAAAAAATATCTGTAAATGAAGTAGTCATAACAAATGTTGAATATAAAATACATTCTAAAGTATTTTACAGAATGGCTGAATTATCAAGCGTAAGAACTGAGGAGAAAAGATGTTAATGACAAGCAGCCACATACAGAACACAAAGCAATAAGTTTAGATCAGACTATTTTGGTTTGTGTAGCCCTTTATTAGCAACTAAAATAGAAGATATCTGTTGTACATCACGGGTAGTAACTGACTATACTGGAGTTTTATTATATTCTAATACAGGATCATTTATAAATGCATTGTCTTCCTTTTTTTTTTTTCCTTTTTTTAAAAAGCTTCCACCCCTTTATCCGTTTACAACTTGCAAAACTATTCTGAAAGCTGAGTACATGTGCACAGGTCTGCAAAGAGTGCAAATTTAGGATACGGTAAATGCTTTACATGTTGTATTTGTAAGGACTGTCTGCCACCATGCCATCATAGCCATTATCTTTTTTTAAAAAAAAATAATAATAATTAAAAAAAAAAAAAATCACAAAATGTTTCAATACCAGCCTTCCTTCCATTGTCCTAAACAAGAAAGCATTTTTAAATGAGTTGAAACTAAGGAAGGACTACACCTACTAGAAAAGAAGAGAGTTCTATTAGTTTGAGGTTTCAGTATACCCAAAGACCAGGGACCGTATCTTTGTAAGGGCTAGGCTGGGACCCCGTGTACAGAGTGTGTGCAGGTGCCATCCCTGAGCATTCAGCGGTTCAGTGGACCATAAGTGCTCCAGCTGCGTAACTCACTGAGCTGTCTTGCCAGTTTCGACACTGGCTTGACTGAGCATAATTCAAAAATGAAAAGCTCATATTCATTCCATTCTTCTGGAGCTCGTTGATAGCCTGAAGAGAGAAAAAAAAGCTGTTTAAAAAAAAAAGGTATCATTGAAATTACGACTTTTTCTAGATCTCGGTCCTCTCCCCTCCCCCTGCACCATCTCTCACAATAACATAAGCACCTTCAAGTTAATTTGTGGACCTAACCCCTTTCTGTGCCGTTTCATTCACCGACGCTCCCCCCCACCGCACCATGTACATCCACGCAGTCCTATAAAGCAATCCTAAACAACCTTTTAAAACAGATCCTTTAGAAACCATACTTTCAGTTCCATAGGGAATTTATACAGAAACGCAGATCTAACAAAAAAAAAAAAATCCAACACTATCAACACTTTTTAGATCGTATTTCTTCCATTAAGGAAAAATAATTTAACAAGATAATTTATTAAAGTGTGACAATTGGCAAAAGTGAATGAACAGAATTTAGCTCAGATTCTCCGCAAAACTTATCGTTATCTGAGGTTAAGTTGGACATTTTTGAAGAGTTGTCATACTCTTGACTTTTGCTACATACATCCCCAATATTGGTATTACTCATACAAACTTTTTATAGTCTCCACTTTAAAAGGTCCCTCTATGTTCTCCATATAGACTGCATTTCCAGTGAATTAAGTTTTCTCTTTTAAAAGGTTAACGTGCTTCCTGTTTCAGATTTGAATTACACTAGAAACACAGGGAGATTCACTCAAGCAACATGGCAAATCTGCAGCACTCCAGCAGTGCTGTAAAGCAGCTGTGACCCAATTTAGACACCTAAGTTAAGCCAGGTTTATGTCTGCACTGCATCACCGAAGCAGAATAGGGTAACTAGAAAGTACCGGTTAATATGATTCTAATTGCCATTAATTTATGAGTTAACAGAGCACTGCACTAATACTTACAGAGGCAATCTTTCATCCTATTTGCAGAACTCAAAAATGCTGCCAGACATCACAAGGCACTCACAATAGCTAGCTAACAGCAATACAGAAAAAATATATACATGTTTGTAAGTACTGATTCAAAGCAGTAAGTATGTACTTCTTCAGGGAGATGGATTTATTGTTTGTTTCTTAAGGGCCAAGAGAAAGTGAATGATTCTATTTCATTGAAATTCAAAAGGAACATGGTACTTCATCTCCCCTAGGGAACTGAAAACCCTCAGCCACTGTAAGAGCTTACATTTGTCTATATGCAAGGCATGGAAATTGGAGACCAAACTGAGAACCCTTGGAAAAATAAATTAATTCAAGACTTGCCATTTTAGAACTAATGAATACTCCAGCAAGGTTGTGTTTAAAACAAACGTGAGCATTTTGCTAAAAGTTACATTTTTCAACAAATCAGTTACTTACATTTAATAATACACCAATAGGATGTCTTCCACATATTGTATTATGGTATTTCTTCAAGTAATTGCTAAAAGATACAGGATCTAGCTGCTCTATAATGCTCATACCCTGAAAAAGAATCAATAGTAATGATTACTTTACACATTCATAAGCAGGTGTTTATACATCACCTATTTATGACAACACAGAATATTTCAGGAGGAAAAAACCTCTACTTTGTATCAAGGGCATGAAGGGAATCTCAGCACGTGAGCTCTAGCTTGTAGTCATCTCGTTGCCATCCCTTGCCAAACTAAAAGTGCAGGAGCTCTTCTAAAGCTGTCAATGATGCACAGATCTGTGAAGCTATCTTTGCAGATACCAGTGAAGCTCGTGTCAAGAAAGCTCCTCCCACAGACTGGCTGATCCCCACCTCCAAGGGCACTCTACTTCCATAGGTTTTTATACAGCAATAACCAGTCAAATTTCTTGAAAGGGCAATGCAGGAAGAAGTTCTGCCTCCATCTCCTCTCCCTGGTAACAGCTCAGGGCTGAGCACTTGCCTGGGACTTGCGGATGTCCAAATACCCTAGAGAAATCATCAATATACACACATGCAATTCAAGCATGTAGGAAGCGTAACGTATCCTAGACACATCAGGCATGCAGGGCAGGTGATCTGGGCACAGGCTGGCCATCTGCTCAGAGTACATAAAGCAGATCCGTAACTTCTCTACAGCCCTAGAAAGCTGGTGCACGACAGAAACGTAAGAGCCAGGAGGATGACGTTCCGCTTCACGTGAGGCAGTCACATACATACATCCTTTTCTCCATCCACAGTGAGACCCACGATCCCATGGAGTCATACTATGAAATCCAGCACATATATGGAAACCAGAACCTTCCACATATACAAACATTTGCATTCTTAAAAGCAAAAAGAATCCTACAACTCCAGATACAGCCTACTCTTACCCCATCCCACAGAGCACATCAAATACAACGAAAGCAGTTTAAAGCAAGCCTAAATCAATTATTGCCTGAGTTTTATCATGGTTTTGCTATTTTGCCTGTATTAGACTACATCCCTCCTGTGTTTTTCCTTCCTCTGAAAATGATTAATTCCCTTCACCAGGTAAATGAGATGCAGACACTCACTAATTCAGTAAGACACATCGCTGTGCTTCTTACACGTAGCTGATGAAACAGGAAGGTTTTCCTTAGAGACTGGAAAAAACCCATACACTTTGCATGGGAACAATGGGAGGCTGGTATCAGAAAGGGAGAGAATTTCTCCTAAGGTTTCTGCAGTTATCCCATCCCCTCCCCTGCTTTTGGGAAAGTGCGGGTGATAAAAGGAGAAATCACAATGCAGGAAGCAGTCAGTCTGTCTGAAGTCTCCACCTCAAGAGTGAAACCTCTTGAATACTCTGCAAGGGTGTTGGCTGATCTGGCAGAGACGCTAATTATTCAGACTGGATCAGAGCTTACAATGGAGGAGCTGGAAATTCCCAGCAGCGTCAGGGAGGATTAGAAAACAGCAACCATAACCACCACCTTTGCGTATTTTTAATTAAAACCAGACATGAAATGAATTCATGAAGAGGCAAATTTTATGGACAAAGAAAACCAGACTATGCTGACCCAATTGCTGGCAAGAGCTCAGTTCTTCCAGGGTCATGGAGAGGGTGTTTGGACCCCTGGCCAGTAATTACAGTCACTCCAGACCTACAGAACTTAAACGAGTGCCAGAAAAAAATAAAGGTAGCTATTCTCTAACTATCTGTGATTACATAAATACCATTGCATTTCTAAAGTTTAAGCAGCATGTTTTTGAACCATCCATTTACTTGTAAATTGTACTTGTCAATACACAGCTAAAGAAAGCAAACCCAAACTGAACTATATACGCATAAGGCACTTACTCAGATACTGAACAGCTCATAAGGATATATTTTATCCATTTGTAAGCCCTTCCAAGACTTTTTAAAAAATGAAAATGGCTGCTCAATTAAGAGCCTCATTTTATAGCTGTAAGTCACCGAAACATACTGGGCAGAGGCATTTAAGCGTTTGCCTCAAATGAATGGACATGGATTTATCAGAATGCCTAGTAAGCTCATTTCAATGCACAGTTCAGCGCTGCAAAACATTGAGAGCTACGCAGTTCATCCCAGCAAACGCTAACAGAGCTCCATACATCACAGGCTGGAGAAAATCCACAGGGAATGGGTATTAAACACATATCCTATAAGCATTTGGCTGTACTGAACTTTTCAATCTTTTGGGTTTAGAAATCGTCGTGGCAGAGGAGCCAAGACTACTAAGCTTGTTTCTCAGTCTAAAATGGTGTTGAGAAACAAAGGAAACATTTTTGTCAGGTTGTGTTTGATTTTTCTAAAAAGCGGAAGTATGAAGCTAATCATTTTCAGTATTCAAGATAACTCAGCCGGACATGGTTTAGAACAGAGTTAAAACACACAACAAAACCCCCATGATAAAAATGCAAACCATCACGCAGTTCTGCAGTTTATCACATGGTTATTACAACACCACATAGAAATCGCAAATCTCAGTTAACCAGACACTGTAAATGGCATCTACAATATCCTAGCACAGCGCACTTAATACGCTTAAAAGCAGTTGCATTCTTAAATATCATCCTCTATAGGATCAAGTATCTACAAGCTTAAAAAAAGAACCCAACCAACCACAACCATACCACCCACAGGTTTATTTTATACCATACTCCAATAATCCTTTGGCTGGTCAAGTCTCAGTTTGCAATCAGTTACTTTAGCTAATTCTCCACACTTAAAGATTATAAACTAGTGGAATTATAAACTACTTCTACTTATGGAAATAGAAACAAACTCGGTCTTAGCACTAGCCAGTCCAACTACCTTTGCATGTGTGAGTCACTCAGGCTAGAAGATAAATAACCAACAGGAAAATTACTGGCTGGGTGCCGCAGAGCAAAGAGGGGAACTGGGCACCCAGGCAGAGAGTCATGGTCTTGCACTATGCCCAAGCCCAGAAGCCTTCCCAGGCTGGAGTGCTCTGGAAGGCGCTGGCACACCGTGTCGGCACGGCAGAAACCACCAGAATTTGGCAGTTCATTAAAACCACCTGGAGAAGCCACCCATGCCATGCATGGCTCCTGCACCACAACCGCTGGCTGTTCCTGCACAGGTCCCCTCAGCGCCTGCATTATCCTCCCCCTTCGGCATTCAGGGTAACAGAATCCTCCTGTTGACTCAAGTGAGGCATGAGGTTTCACAAGTAGATACAAGATGAGCAATCTGGCAGTGAAGATTGAAGCAAGCAGTCTGCATTTTCTGGCTAGCCATAATCAAAAAATAATTACCCTTCAACGATGTCTTACAGACGACTCCCCCGCTATTATTTTAAAAGATGGTAGGCATCAGGTTATGATATACTAACAAATTACTACACATCAGCTGCTCAAGTATATCTCTTCATTTGAGGATTCTTCCCTAAGGTACCCCTGTTTACCATGGGGCTGTTTACTCCTTTCGCCATCACCTCACAAGGCACACTGTGGTGCCCCAGCGTAACGCAGCGGTCACATTAGGAGTTACCATGGAGAAACCGATGTCTGCCCAGCAATATTTACTGTTCTGTACAAGAGTCTAACGGCTCTAACTTAAAATCACAGCAAATAAGATTTCTCACAGCATTTACCAGGCTAGGAAATCTTCAATGCCCAAAGCGTTTAGTTAGTATTGTTTACGCACTAGCCAGGAAAATCACCATGCATCTGTACTTAAGGTCCAGTCTAAATAAGGAAGAGACCATCGCCCTCCCGCAAGGGCATTTCTAAGGAAAAGTAACTTCATATAAACCCAGAATATCTTCCTGCTTAAAAAGCACTCAGCCGACTGCTTTTCTACTTAGGCCCAATAAATTATTCGGCCAGTAACAGCAGAGGTTAAAACCTCTTGATGGTTTTAGTATGGTTTTGTCTCTATCTTAATGCTCTTTTCTCTGTGGAGAGGCCTAGTGTTTATAACAATACAAGTTTCTTCAGCACACCAAAGGACACTAAAAAATGCAATACTTATCTAAGGAAACACGAAGTAGCTGAATGGGGCATACAAAATTGAATAAACTTCTTCCAAAAGCTGGAGAAACATGACAGGGAGATCTTTGTGGCATTGTGGAGAACATCCCAAGTGTACCCACAATACTCCTAAAAAGAAATTTCTGAAATTCACCAAAAGCAAAACCTACTCCGTACAGAGTTTGAATACTGAGTCACTTGTTTGCATATGGCACGGTATCAACCAGCAAAAAATAACCACAGTATACTGCTACGCAGCAGGTTTTCCAGTTAAGATTGAAAAGGTGTTTTCCAGTTAAGATTGAAAAGGTATTTTCATAGTTATTAAACAGTAGACATCATTTTCAGTGTTACAAAAAAATGTCATCTCCTTTTGGCTGAATAACCACCAAAAGGAGGAGTTGGTGCAGCAGTGTATTTACTAAAAGTAATTAAATGCCAAACTCCAGTCTTTCTACAAGCTTTCACCACAGACACTAACAAGGGGAAACTAATGTTTGCTAATGCACCTTAATCTGCTCTCCTGCAAAAACACTCAGAGCTGCAAACTCTGGGACTCCATAGAAAAACACTTGTCTTTATAGAGAAACCTCTCAACTGACGACAAGAATTATTAAAAATGGGATAAATAGAGTGAAGGCAAATTATTTACTGTTTCCATTCCAGCAATGAATAGTGGAAAAACAAAGAGGTTAATATGGATACACAAAGCAAAAAACCTGCAGAGATCCCTCCAGCAGATAGGATTTATTCCTTCAAGACAAGGAAAAAAATTAACACTCCCCAAATAACAACAGTTCTCCCTTTAACAGATTTTACAGAAGTTACATAAATGATCCAAACAGTTTTAAAACCAATTTTAAGGTTACGTATTTCCAGAATTACTTCTATCCTGTGCCTCAAGTATAGTCGTGAACGTTAACACAATTTTTTCATTTAGAAAGAAGTCCTTGGCTCCTGTGATTGCAATGAAAAGGCAACATAATTGACATCGTGACCTTCGTGTATTTCGCATTCCGTTCAGCCGTTTGCCAAACCCAGAATGAAGTACGGTTTACCGCCTTTCCCCACCACCTAGTACAGAGTAAGGGGCAGGAGGAAAGACGAGTCCCAAGGAAACAGTGACTTGTGTCTTCCTGACCAGCACAATCCCTCCAGCCTTTCCTCCTCAAAATGGCTGTTGCTGAAACCATTAGCATAATCACAATGCTGCTTCCGTAGGCAGGTACCGTAGCTATCAAGCCTGAACTACCACAACACTCAATTCGTAATTTTTATTGCTTCTTGAAAACATAAGAGGGTGCGTGGACAGGAATTCCATTACACTAGGGCATTTTAGGTAGGCGAACATGCATTTATTCTCATAAATTATGCTTACTAGATTATACCCGCAATATAGTGTGTGCAGTCAGTAAAATGGAGGATACTAGCTAAAAACAACAGCTAAGTTCTTATTGTGGTAAACAAAGGAAAAGTACACATTCAGTAAGATAGCTAATCTATAATACTTTCGTTAGAGAAATTTCTAAAGTGTTCAAAGAAATGTAATGTACAGGAGAAATTTGTTAGTTAGTTCCACCAAATCTGAAAACTTACCATTTTATCTAGGTGCTCAATGGATCTATAAATTTCTCCTTGGGATTCATCATAGTAACTGTAACGGAACCTCTGACCTTGAAACAAAAATCATGTATAAAATAAAAAAGGGAAAAATCGTAGCTAAAACACTCCCTAATACTTACTAAATCATAGAAATTATAATATTTGTAAAGTAATAATCTTCATTTATTTTATACTTTTTAGCTCCACTGAGGACATTCTAGGGCAATCAAAGCAGCAGCCCAGAAGCAAAAAATACATGATGGGCAGCTATATTCCTAAAGAAAAGCCTACTGTGTAGACTGATACCGCAGTGTCACTCATTAATTGCCTGTTATTGCCTTGGAATACAATTTTATAAATTAAAAAGTAAAGCAACATTTCATTTCGCTATCCCTCTTGACAAAGTCAACCCTGGAGTCAGGCTACTTCTGCTTGCACAACAACATCCACAGTAAATGAAGGTTAAAAGGAAAAGTTCATGATAATTCAGCGAACAGTTCTAGATGGTTCATTAGCCGCAACAGAACCCAGGTCATTCTTATATACCTCCACCTATTCCACAATTCAAAGACGAGTAATAATACATGCACTTAATTACATAAGTTGACCAAAGATGACAATGGAAAAAAAGGGAAGAACGTCTGTTGTGTAACATAAAATATAACTTTCTGAAGCAGTCCCTTTTCCAGCTATTATCACGCTTCAAAGAAAAATGAAGTGTTAAAGCAGGACAGAAGTCAAGGCTTCTGGAGTCTTTACAGCTCTGCCACCAAGATGAACTGGGACAGCCCTGGTGAATTGGCATAATGGCATAAATACTCCATCTGCTATCTTACCCAGCAGTAAAATGTACAAAACTTATTTCCATCAGAGGGAATCAGAGGGACGTTGCCATGTCCAGTGAATTTTTAGCTAATTAGTTTTGCAAGTTGCTTTGAGGTGCTTAAAAGAAGAGTAAAAAGAGCGAGAAACTTCAGACACTTATTTCATTGCAACAGTAAAGAGATGTATATAAACCCATACACTTTCACCACTTACTTCCTCCACTACACTGAAAACACATTACCGCATTGATATTTTTCATCTATTGTTCCAGATTAAAAAAAGAAAAATCCTTTTTTAGCTTTGCAAAGGCATTTAAGTTTCAAAGATACATTTACCAGAAGTTAAAATGTCCAGTTTTAATGAAATACATTCCTTGAAAGTCACTACAAAATATTCATCACACTGTTATAAGGAAGAGATGTGAAACTTACCCCAATGGCAAAAGTCAGAAGAAACCACAAAGAGGTTACTAGGATCAGCTAGGTATTTACTGAAGAGTTTTCCAAATTCCTGCTCTTTTGACTCACTCAGTGCTCCGACCAACACAGGAATAATAGTAAACTCATCCTTATGGCTTATAAGCAAAAGAAAAGAGGTTGTAATTCAAGTAACAGCTGAAGTTTTTTTCAGGGCATGCTAACTGAAATTGCAGAATGTTTTAAAAGGGCAATATTGAATTGAAGATACAGTTGATTCGGTAAGGTCATACTAGAAAGTTGTTTTAGAGCCTGAAACTACTTAAATTTCAGAAAACAAGTTGCCCCCCCCCCCCAACAGTATTTATCTTTGCTGCAAAGTGAAAACACCCGGCAAAAAAAGAAAAGGCACAATGAAACCAGCAATAAAATAGGAAGGAAGTTCTCCCTGTACAGATGCTCCACAAACGTTGGGTAATTTTCCAACGTGGATGAAAATGCGCAAGAGAGCACACAAATGTATACTGATACTCCAGGGAAAATTACAAATACTATGGAAGAAAAGTTGGTTTTTTTTTTAAATAAAAGGAGGGGGACACCCACCACAAATTGACAAAAATTATCACCTCTAAGCAAAAATACTCAAAGTACTCATCTGAAATTGCAGGTGTAAAGAGAACCCCGATTTCAAAATTAGTATTAAGCCTCCAAACAAAATCCCACAGGAAACACTTACGACTATTTGAACTTCTTTCAGAGATGCCTTGCAAAAAAAAAATATATATATATATCCTATTTTTTATTGAAAAATATTCATAAAAGCATGTCTAATATTAACTCTATTAAGTCAATATAAACATATAAACTTGTTTATAAGGGGTGTTCCAATTTCACCGTTCAGGCATTTGCTCCGCTCACAGTTTCTATTACAGCAACTAATCCTAGTTCCTGACCCACTCCTCCCCAAAATTTTTACTGGGGTGTGAGGGAGTGTGAGTGTTATACACCATACAGGGCATTATATACCATAAAGGGCATTATTACTTCCTACTGCACTCCACTTGTGGTTCAAACATTTAATGCACATAATGCTCATTCTTGCAGGAGTAGTAATTAGCCCTAGTACCTTTCCATGGCTTTAGCAGTGTAAGGCAAATGCATTTCAATACTGTGTTCATCTTCATCTGTCTGTAGGGACATACGCTCAAACATTCCCGTCTTCCACAATTCTCCATAAACTGAAATGAATTAAAGATTAATTTTTACTACTTAAACAAAAAACAAAACAAAACAAAACCCAAAACCACTGTTAAGCAAGCTACAGTGCATCTTTATCAGAACAAGGCCACTATAACAACTTACTTGCCTCCAAGGGCTGTCATCGTTAACCACTTATTTTTAAATAAATTCAGGATTAAAATTACGTTCGAGTCATAAAGATACAAACATAACTGATTCAGTTTACAAAATACGTGTGTTAAACTGGTGACCTTGTTAGCATATTGAGAAAGATTTTCAGTTACGATACAAAATTTAACACAAATAAAACACATTTGAAACTAGGCATGCATTTGGCCAGTCACTGAATTTATCTTTTCACAAGCTACACCATCATACGTTTAAAAAATAAAAATTGCTGATCAGCTGAGCCATTGCTGGATGTGTTACTATTTAATACAATATATTATTAACTGACTCATGAAATCTAGAGACAGCGAAAACTGATTAAGAAATCCATGTTTATACGTTATCTTTTCTACTCTCAAGTGCGCTTGGTGGTATGCAGTCATCTCTACATTCTGAAAACTCTCCAGTGGATGAGGAATTTGACGTGGGGGCTGTGCCTCCTTCTCCACTCCGTAAAGGAGTTCTACAGAAACCAAAACTTTTGTTACCTAAGCAAATTTCTGCAGGCAGTATGTAGAAAGCCTCAGTTAGCTTGCTTAATTGCAGCCATGTCAAAAGAGCAATACAGATAAGTAGCTCCTCTGAAAAAGATATCGTATTATTTAGGTATACCTCAAAACACATGAAAGTCAAAATATCAAATTTATCTTCATCGCGCTTTTACGTTCAGTCTGAAAGACAGGTATTTCATGGACTAACAGTTTTTAAGTTCTGTAAGTACTCTGCCAGTTAAGAAAGAGAGTCACATGCGATAACGCATCCAAATAAAAGCAGGTTTTTGTTCCTCTATTATTAATCTATCAGAAATAAACGCAAACCAACTAAAGCACTGTCTTTTTTTGCAGACAGAATACTTCACGGAACAATAGAGCAGGTGTGGGGCGGGCTGTTACTCAAGTGTAACGCTTTTTAATTTTGAGATCCCTTTTAAAGATCATTCTCAAGAGGCACACTCAAAGTGGAAGAGATAAGCAAAGGTGGAGAATTCTTTACTTGCAGGAGCAAGACAGACTTTAAGGTTATAATATAGCAACGTCCACAACCACCAGGATCTTTCAGAAGTTAGCTTTCATTGCAGTAAAATCAGATTTATGCTTGTATGCCACTTCACAGCAAAGAAGTGCCCAACAACCAGAGAGTCCTCAGCACTGCAGTAGCACAGTTAATACTCAAGGCTCAGCAATCTTCAAGATGTAAGCCTTATCATGCACTTACTCTTTTGGTCAATTCGGAGATCATACAGAGGTGTTCTATAAATGTCCACACTGGAAAGTGCACATCGGGAAAGGGGCACATGATGGGAAGGCCCAAGAATGAAAATTTTTCGGCTACAACAGTTAACACAAAAGCCCACAATTTAGACAACTGCAATTGTACAGAGACATGCTTTAGAGTAACGAGTTTCATAAAAACGTACAAAGCGAGACTTTCTGGCGGTTACCAGTACAGTTTTGCTCTGCTGCGTGTAAGACCACAGATCTTGCTCGGTATCTCAGAAACGATCATGAGATCAGCTCAATAATACTTCCCATAGCCTTAAAGCTCTTAAGCAGGTTATATATCAGACAGCACTCATCAGCTAGAAATCTGTCCGACTGGGCTCATTTGGAAACTGAATGATGTGTTATAGCTCCTCGGAACAGATTTTTGGATTCTCTCCTTAGAACAACACAACCTTCAGTTACACGCCACCTTCAACAACTACAGTTATGTGCCCTCAAATCAGGATTATGGATTTACCATCTAGTCAGAGCTTTTTACTTATTTACTTCATTAGCCTTACTTCAGATTTCACCAAATTCAAATTTAAGTCATTCTCAAATGCTGTTTTAATCCAGCTGTTGCATCAACAACAGGGACTTGGAGCGGTACATTCGTAGCTTTAGCTGATACTGCAAGCTTTCACACGTCATCATGATGTTATGTCATCAAGTCCTCAGTTCCTGGCTCTCGATTAGGTGTTAAGGGTCTCCTGCCACACGACTTAAAGAAAAGAAAAAAACAACCCATAGGAAATTCAGCTTTTCAGATTCAGGATCTGAAATAAAGGGGTGGGAGACATGTAAAGATTTATATTTTTTTCCCTTACATGCGGAGTGCTATAGCAAGCTATACTGAAATGCTAAAACTTTTTACAGAGCTCATAAAAAGAAAACATCCAAAAGGGCAATACTTCATCTGAAAGATGAATTCTGAACATCCCATGTGGTAGAATAGCACATGATCCAGGAAGTTCAATCGACTCCATGTCACTGAACCTGGGGAACGCAACTTGTTCTAGATGTTCTAGAGAAACTAGTTATCTGTCCCACTGTAAGTTATCTTCATTTAGTTTACAGTAGTTTAGAAAGAATCAAAACCATTGTCTTTGGAGAGCATTACAGCATGTTATCTCATAAGCAACTAATAGACACAGACAGTTTTTATATTAACGTAGCAAAATACATACTTTAAATAAATACTGGAGATGTTTTAAATTTTTGTCATTTAAAAAAAACCATTGCAGTCAGCAGAACACATAAGAATTGCATTCCTTTAACCTAGAATAACTGGATTCATATTTTCAGAGGCAGGCACAGACTACAGTAGCATGTTGCGGTTTTTTAAATTTTTCTTTTTTTAAACCGTTGCGCTGTTAAAAACACAAGTCTATTTAAAATTATAGTAACAAGTAACTTTCACTGACTTCAAATATCATATACACACACTGGTCACTTTCTCCACAGCAGAAGAGAATCCTGGCAGCATTCAGCCCATAATCCTGCACTGAAAAATCAATGCAGAATCATGATAAAATATTTTAATATACTTAAAACCCAAACAAAACCTCCCAACAAAGAAGAAACAAAGACATCCTGTGACCAGTAAAAAAAAACCAAGCCAGCTCGGGCTTTTATAAAAGCAGCGGAACATCAGGCGATGAAGTAAATTAAATATTATCTGCAAAAAGAACACCTTTAACCCCTTCCTTCTAAAAAAACGTAGCTACCAATTATTCTCAATAATTTTTGAAAATACTGCTTTGCATTTTAAATTTCTAAAATACAACATGATTTTTTTCTTTTGTAACATACAAACAATTTGAACATTTATGATGTTAAAAAGAAGGGATGCATAAACGACTAAAAAGAGTAGAAAATTAAAATTTGAGTACTTCAAGGTGTAAGAATATAAAAAGAACATTCAGCTTCTCACAGAATTGCAATGGCATTGTCTTACGCTTTGTAAAGAAAAACTTTCATACTTACGTAATATTAGGATCCACTTGTTTGTAAGCATGGGCCGCACAAGATCCACAATAGGTATATCCTGCATGGCTGCGATTCAAGGCGTACAAAATGTTAACATGTTAAATATTGTTTAACACCTTAAATATGTTGATACTGCTATTATATGTTAACAGCTTAAATATTGTTTGTCCCCAATGAGCTAGAAATAGTAAGAACGATCAAAGAATCAGCTCCTGGAAGAGCTGGAGAGCACTGCCCCAGTACTGAACGTACGAGAGACGTATTTGTTAAAGAACTGTCAGTGACCAGGTACTTGATAGTCAGTAAGCGAGCCTCCAGAGGAAAGCACCTTTTGTTACTTGTAGAAGACAGCAGTAGGCAGACTACACAACTGTATATTATCAGAAGCTCGTGATAATGCTAAGAGTGCAGCCAGGGGACAGGGGAACAGCCAGCTGCTAGAGAAAGCTCTGCTAACCATGCTTCAGCAACTGAATACGGTGACAGGAGAGGGGGTCTGGCAAAGAGAGACTACACGCTACAGCAGATAAACCGAGAACAAAAACGCTCTGTCATTGAGGAAGAATACCTCAGCCACAGAGTGAATGGGCACAAGGAAAGGAGTGGAATGCAGCACAGCAGCTTTTACCACAGAGAACGCGATACACGCTTATCATTTCCTATCACTCTGGCCTGGAACCTTTCTCGACCTGCGTTTCCGTGTGTGTTCCAAAAACATCCGTAATTATTCTGTCTACTTGTTTCAACTATCACATCCAAATCTTAAGACCCATTCCCTTCAAGACTGTTAAAAACAGGAGAAGATGCAGTTTACACTGCTAAAAGCATTCATTCCCCAGGGTCCCAGGCCACGTGGCGGAGAACAGCTCACTCAGCAGCATGTCCACAGCAGAAGACCACGGCCACATTGCACAGCTCTTGGGCCACATCTCTGGAGCTCATCTGGAGCACCTGTGACCCTGGGTCAATAGTTATCCTTTATTTTGAGTCAAGTATGTGCAACAACTACAGCTTTCCAGATGGCCTTTTTATACAACAATACTGAGAATGATATGCGGGCTATGTCCTGGGACATACAGGATGTTTGAAGACACAAGTTCCCCGTTGATTTTGTATTTATTTATATGTATGTATGCTTGCATGCATGTTTATTAATCCACAGAGCGGTATCTGGAGCAAGTTATCCTCAAAATTACCCTGGGGTTTTACTTCAGTGTCACTTACCTCACTCATTCTAAAGAGCTCAGAAAAGTACACACTAAGGGGATAAACAGAAGACTGAGGCCTAGTGAGCCGGCAAGGTACGTTATTTGACAATGTCAGAAAAGCCTTCTGAAAGGTTCCCTCTGCTACAGGTTTCTTCAGTCTTTCACAAAAACATTATTAGCCATATCCCACTTTACAGGCGGGAAATCAAAGGCACAGTTAGTGAAGTAGTTTGGTGAGACCACAGGGAGACCTCCAGCGGTTTTAGAAAAATAACCCAGGCTACCTCATCTGCAGCTGAAAGGCCTCTTTCCTGACATTCCTGCAAGACAGACTAAGGCAAATTTGGGACAATTTTTTCTGCACATTCAATACTATTACAGAATACTTCAAACATTATGACAATGCTATGTTAGCATAGGAAAAACGTCATTTTTAAGGTGCTTTTTCTAGTATTTCCTTCCAACTCATAATAATTGGAATGACCAACATACTTTTCTTCTACTTTAATTCTACTTAAATAGTTTAGATGATCCCTATTTCTGCTGTGGGGAAAAAAAAAAAAATCAAACCAAACCAAACTAAAATAACAAAAGTAAACCATTTTGGATAGATGAATAGTTTCATTAATTTTTGTTTTAATCTTCGCTAAGTTTTGAAGTTTTGATTGGGGGGGGGGATGCTAGAGTTTTATTTTGTGTGGTTTGTTGTTTCAGGTTTGGGTTTGTTTGGTGGGTTTTTTTTTTTTTTTTTTTTTTTTTTTTTTTTTGGGTGTTTTTGTTTTGTGTTTGGGTTTGTTTTGGGGGGTTTTTTTTTTTTTTTTTTTTTAATAGCTGTGCTTGTTCTATACTCGAAGTGCATTGGAAGAGCTGTCACCTTAGACTACCACTCCACTCATACAGCTCTTATCCGTCTTACTGGATTTTACTTCTCCAAGCCCATGACAGGGGGGTTGGTATTAGATGATCTTTCAGTCCCTTCCAACCCAAAGCATCCTATGATTCTATGATCACAAGTGAACATTATGTCTGCAATGCATCAGCAAAAGGAAACTAATCACATACCAAAATGTGCACAGATTTCTTCCATTCTATGTCATATCCAAAATACTTATTTAGAAACCACATGACATTCCTTTCAGCTAAATACTTCCTTTCACCAGTTTTCAAAGTCACTCAAAATAAAGAAGCACTTAACCAATCAAGTATTGTACATGCTAAAAACAGATTTCCAACTTACGGTGCAATAATGGCTCTAGCAGGTCTTTTTGTGGACTGTACTTGTGAAAGCCAACCTTCTAGTTGTGCATTCAGCTGGGGTCCTATGAAGAGACAAAGAAATACTGAAGCCATAAAAGAATCTAAAATACCTCAAGAATTAACAAATAAAGTCCCGAAGTCCAACCGATTTAAAGGCATCTTAAAAATCAAAGCCTGTGTTTAGATCTCAAAAAAAAAAAGAGAGTTAAATCCAACACGTCTGTAACAATGAAGGTTACAGCAGGAAAGTTTCAACCTCTTAGTCCAGTAAGCTCATTTACTGCACATCCAAACACACATTTATAGTTTCTTGCTCCGTGGACTGATGCACATACCATTTCATCATTAGAAAGGATGGCTGCTGATCTCAAAAGAGAGGCTAACAGATGACTGATTCCTCTGGTAACCATATTTGCAGAATTCAGAAGTAAAAAGTTAAGACAACCTACACCAAGACAGCCCGATACAGGAAGATGACATAATACAAAGTCCTTGCATTCCAACAGCACAGCCAGTGGCTATGGTATTTAGTCCTTTATTATTACCAAGCAAGCATAACAGCACAACACAAAGCACACTGTAACCTGGAAAAACTGTAAACGCACAGGAAAAAAATCTAAAAGTGAGAAGACACCACTGCTTATACTAATGCTTTAACAACTTCTGATCAGTCAACATATACTACAAGTACATAAACTTCTTGGCAACTTTAACTTTGATAATTGGTCAGTCCAATATTTATTTATTTTTTAAGCTAAATTCTGTACCTCAACAAGTGGCAAATATTCTTAATTCAATTAGATGATACAAATGACTTCTAGAAATACAACATTAAAAAAAAAAAAAACAAAACAAAACCCACATTTTGATTATTTCCCATCAGAAAGAAAACTTTTTGACGTAAAACTATTCCTGAAGAAGCAAGTCTGGCAAATACAGTGCGATATCCTGTATATTAAAGAACAAAAAACAAACTTTCAAGTAAAACTCAGGCAGCTGCTGTTGCTACAAGTAACATATCACTAACAAAGAGAAAAACAGATGCGCTTTTTTCAGTTAACACTATGCTTTTACAGAACTGTATGTCAGCAGAGTTTATCTGTAAAGTAAAGTGCAGTGCAGTGCAGTGCAGTGAGCTGCTTTCTTCTGCCACGCATGTTGTAGATTTCTGTATCTTCCCCAATTGCCAGGAAAATCAAACCCAAATTAAATACCTGAAACTGTTTCACACCTGTGCTCCAAACAGCCCTGATCTCACTAACAGCTGTCCACAAAGCTGACAAGAACTAGAGATCAGAGCAAAGATGTCAACTTTTGCAGAATCCAATGAGTCACTGATCAGTGATAGCCAGAAAGGTTTCTCTAGAAAACCTTGGCGGAGGGAGGGCTGTTTTTATACAAAAACTTAAATTCATGTGTTTCATGAAAAAAAAAAAAAAGGATGACTTCGGTGGTTGACATGAAGAAGGTGAACTAGTGCAACGCCTTTTAATTAAACCTACAATCACTTTGAATGTCTTGGATGCTGTCTAAAACTCTAACAAGGCTAAAGAGTGACAATGATTAGCCACTGTCACTCCTGTAATACAGCGACTTTGTGAAATGACGAAATTGTCAAAAAATCCCCACACACCCATTTGGTTCTGCTGCTTCTGTAGCTTGGGGAAATTACAAGCAGCAGAAACATTCAGTAGAGAGAAGGATAATGACATCTTAGAAAATGGAGGCTGTTGGGGAAGCTAAGTAAAAATAAATAGATCTCTATTTCCATCCTCTTTCTAAGCTACTAGATGAACAAAACAGTACTCTACTACAGTCTTACCACTTTAATTTTTATATACTTAAGAGCGAAGACACAAATGACTTAAAAAAGAATTTACTTCCTAACTCTCCCAAAGTATGTAGAAGGATAAAGTACATTCTGAATGAAGCCCTTTGGGAGGACACAGTTGTTTTGGTTCTTTTCGAACACCTACTACTCAGAGACTAAAACAAAACATGACCCTGCCCCACCTGACCTCTTCTCCTCAAAGAGGAGGATCCGGAGGCAGCGCAATGGCAGAAGCGAGGCAGCCTTGGGATGCTCCTCCCCAGCGAGGCACAGCGCTTGGCCTTCCTCCATCCCTTCTTTAGCACGGATTTTTGATTGAGAAGGCAGTTAAGGCGATTTGTCTTTGGTTAAGACAAATCAGGTAACTTGCTGAGCGGTTTAAAGACAAAGTTCAGAATCTCTGGTAGTTTCCTAAAATTCCACGTGATTGTTCAAATCTGGCCAAACCTTCTGATCTTACAGTGTGGTAGCAGAGTAAGACGCTCAGGTTTGCTTACTCTGCTATTACAGACACATGCTCACAGAGTAACAAGCGTTTTTTTTTCCTAGAGGCAGTAAAATAACAGATCTGTGTGACCCAAGGGATGAAAATTCTGTCAGTGTTTACTTAAGGACCAGGTAACACATCTGCTTCCAGAGTTTTTCCCTTTAATGCAACTACAAGGTGCCTTTTTAAATTGTTAACTCCGACCTAATGTAGGTTTCCATATCAACTGATACTTATTTGTACTATTTTATCAAAACATAATCAAATCTCTCTCTCCAAAGGACTAACGGAAAGAGAGAATGGAGAGTACAACACATCCACCTGACCTTTTAGCTAAAGAAAAATAAAAAATAAAAAAATATCAAGCAGAACTCACATGAACTGACAGGAGTATAGCCCACCTGCAGCCTCCTATGTTTATAAATACTTCTAACACTGTAATTTTCTCATTACCAAATCAGCATCAACTTTTTGTTGAAGTGTTCTGTGAAGTTTTTCCTTCTAATTTCTCAAACATGACAATGCTTAAGGCTAAAGTCAAAATATTTGAATTGGATATACAAAATATAAATAAACCCACATTATCACAGCAGATATGCTCTGCCATATGGAATTGTATTCTAGCAGATGAGTGGCTTCTTCATGAAGAGCTTTATAGGGAAGTTTTGTTCATACGTAAATTAAGTTAAACTGGAAAAGAGTCTTTGCAAATAGTCAGTGGGATAAAGGCAGTAAATATCCATCTCCTAAGCTGACAAGCATAGGCGAGGAATAGCGTTGCCATCCGCGTCCTCCTGCTGCAGTGGTGGGAAGTAGGAGAGGGCCCTGCTCCCTCCCGGAGCAGGTGGAGACCCCAGCTTGGGAAAACTGGTAGCATGAGCGCGGGGTGTGGGTGTGTGTGTGGCTGTGTGTGTGTGTAAGGCCAACCAAGACAGAAGGACAGAAAGCCTTATGGATGCAACTTCTGGCTGCAACAATCAATACACTTCAGCATTAATATTGTAAAATCAGACCTTTTATTGATTAAAAGAAGATTAGGTGGCAAAATATGAGCTTCACTGAAGCATATAACGTTAAGATCTGCATTTCAATCCTATGAAGTAAGGTATAAATATAAGTATGTAGCTAAAGAACGCTGACATTATCTGTCGATATTTCACATCCTGTTTTGTTTCGGAAACCGGCAGAAATTATGGCAAATTAAAAATAACTGGAAGCACAGACCAAGTCTCCATCAGGCAGATTTATGGATGCAGCTACAGGCAGCATTTATTCAAATTTCTTGCCTAAAAGGATAAATTATTTTAACAATCAATGTTATCCCTCACAAAGCACTAGAGTAAGAAAGAAGGAATCCTTCCACGTTAAATGCATGCCAGTGTTACCCAATGAATAACAACGCAAAGACGGCTGGTAGTCACACGCTTGGGTTCATCACCTCAAATTACAGCTGTCACGGTCTAGGCTTTGTGGGTTAAGCCAAACCAGCACAATCTTCCCACAGCCAAGCTCACCGTGGCGCACGAGGCTGAAGTGCTCATACGCCAAGTGTCAACACAATGTAGTGGGAACTTGCTCCTGCCCCAGCAGCCACCATCGCTAGCGCAAACGTGCCTTTTCAGATCGGTAGGGAAGACACAGTGCTTGCTCCAAATCCTCAGCCTCAGTGAAAGCTTTTTTTTACTGGAAGAGCATAAGCCTCAACCAAAATTCACAGCAGCACCAGGGAAAACTGCTCAGGTCTCCCTCGGCTGCACGCGTACAGCACTTGCAGCAATGCAAGTAATGCAGGAGCACAAGGACGGTAACGCTGCAGTCCTCAGCTCTCACACTTCTACTTGACAGCTTTTACTTGCCTAAGCGAGTCTCCTACCCTGTAGGAGCCAACATTTTTTTCTGAGCCTGACGCTCCTTTTATCTTTTAACTATCTTTACCCATTGATGAAAAGTCTACGCCTCGAAAATACTTCTAATAAATATTACAGCATAGGTACTAAGAAGTAAATAAGCCTTTATTCTTGTAAGATGTTAGAAAAAAAATCAAGGTAAGTAACAGTGAAACCTTGGGGACTGGCACACAATTAGTTTAGTAACTGGAACTAAGGGAATTCCTCTCTCCACAACTTTGAAGGCAAGTCCAAAACATCTAAGTCAATTGTCAGGCAAATTCCAATCTGAAACATGACAGAGGACTAACCAGTTTCTTCTCTTAGTTAAAATTGCAGAATGTATAAGGTTTGTTTTAAAGAACACAGGCCCCACTTGGAGGAAAAAAAAAAAAATCTGTTTCCCACTGCAACAAAAGCCAAATCCTTGAATAAAGAACAAGTTTTATCTATACAAAGGATAGGATTTGTCAGGAATAGAAAGTGATTTCCAACAACTCCTGTTGATGGGCACATTCTCTACTGCTAGCACATACTCTCTTCCAGTACGGAATACCAATAAAACAGTGAAATCAGCCTATAAGCAAGGCAGAAATTTACTTATGCAAACTATAGGACTGGGGGGAAAAATTAAGATACAAATAAAGATTACACTGATGCTACATAAAATCCTATTATACACATTGTGAGATGAACATTAAACAGCAGGTAATGTTTGAATGGGGGAAAATAAAACGGAAGCCATAATGGAAAGACTGATATCTGCTTTGGTGGCAGTTCTCACTCGCATGTGCCAGTTTTCCAGTATTCCACTAGCTCTTTAATTTCCTTTACTGAAAGTTATTAGGAAATAATCAAATTATAACACCACTCGTAAAGAGTATCAACGAACATGCACCTACCTAGCTTTATAAAATACCTTAGCAGTTAGGTCATTCAGCGATCCAAACAAATTACTTTCTGCTTTATACCTTTGAGAAAGTGATTTTGTCTCTAATACATGCTAAATGTAACCTGAGTTTGTGAAAGTATTCACTAAGTGATACTTGCAGGCCTATTTTAATAATACCAGGACTGCGCCAAATCTAAAGCGCTTTTTTAATTCCAATTGTGCAGTAAAAGTTGAATATACATTCTTTATTTGAAGTATCTTGATTCTAACTGTACTTAAATGATTCGGCTAGAAATAATAGCCTGGAAATTGTATTTTAAATTATTACAGTATACTTTTGCAGTGTACAATGTTAAATAATACAGTCTGCCTATTAATACTGTGTTCCATGACGAATTCACAGAAGAGCCAGCGATGACACATCCACTTTCCCCATAAAATGTCTAAAAAAGATAGAAGACCACAGGGAGAGAAACATTACATTTAGTATTTAACATTACAAAGCAAATAGTTAAAAAAATTTGCAAGACGCTATGATTAGTTATTCACAGATTGCAAGGTAAGAACTTATGTTAATAGCTGTATTTGCAATGCTCCAGCTAATGTCACAACATTAAGATTCCGTGATAAGTACATTAATTATCCTGCTACTGCAGAAAGCTCCTTTCACTACAACAGAGATGAGGTCAAAACTTTCATTTCAGTGACCCTCACACCCTTTTTAATTTTTTTTCCTGGACCCATTTGTCCATGACCATCTACAAATAACATGATAGTTCATTACTTGTACATTACGTTTATGAATGAGCTGTGATGAGTTATTCCAATTTTGGGGAACATGCCAGGGTTCTTGGCATGCCAGAGTTAAGCACTTTCATAAAAAGGTTCTTTTATGATATAGCGAACATCTTCCTCAACCCTCATCTGCATTCATAGCCCGACAGCACACAATATTGCACACATTATTTCCCTCTAGCCACTTCAGCTGCTGCAGAGACTCAGATCCACCACACTCCGGAGAAGGGTTTCTGCTCTAACTTAAGGTGGGATGCAGCCACCCTGAGGGTCAGTGACGGACATCCCAGCAGCAGTGTTTGCCCTCAGAAACCACGGGCAGCAGGGCCTGGTGAACAGACTACACATTCAGCAACGTCCTGGCAGAGCAGAAACAGCTGTAACCCATGTACACACTTTCTCTGATGCTGAAGAGAAGTTCCAGCTCATGCCAACAAGCACGCAAATGCTGGGATCACATCATTATTCATTAAAATGGACACTTTCATGTCACTCTCCAGGGCCCCAAACCCCAGAAGCTGCAAGTGAGAAAAGCTGTACTATCTCAGTATCACGCTGCTATTGCATGTTGAAGTTGGCTTCCTCAAAAGGCTATTAACAGAGAGTTAGTGGATTTTGGCATCAGAAAAATCAGTATTTGGTACAAAGGCAGAAAGAAAGCATTACTGTAGGTCTTATTTGGGATTACAAAGGAGTAAAAGAGGCTCCAAACATGGTAAAATAGTGGCCAACTATTTTCAGAGGAACATTATTTCTAAACAGATCATTCATGGAACACAACTGCCTCTTCATTTATTTTCTGATCTGCAGAAGTTCTTCAAAGCCTTATCCTTTCCAGCTGACTTAGACGCCATCATGCAGCCCTCGGCCTGAAAGACAAGGTCTGAACATCCCTGGGCACACGACAGCCAGTTATTCCAAAGTTCTGGCATTTCTTGTCCAAACAATTTAGAAGCTTAATCCTTAACAAATGCTAGCAACAAGATGTCAGTGTCTACCCCGTTGGGGTTCTTCTACGTACAAGCCATGGCAGCAGAAAAACAACTCTGAACATAAGAGTACCATGAGGTTTAAACTCTCTTCAAATGTTTATGTGGAGACAGACCATTTACTTGGCTCATCATAAAAAATAGCTTTGAAGACAATAAGCACGATGGCTTTTAAAATCGACACAGCAATTACTCTGACAACTCAAACTTGCATCAGTAAGCGTATGGAAATTAAGGTTCTCCTAGTTAAAACAACTTGGCATAGGCTACCAGAAAGCACGCCTCTGACCACTATGGCTTGGTCAATGAAAACAGAGAAATAAGCCATATCTAATACAATGACAAATTCATTTTGCAGGGCAAGAGTCAGATCATGTGGTTTTGTTATTCATACACACTCTCAATTCGATATTACTCCTGTGATTTGGAAGAGCCTACTAAAAACCTTTGTGTTTTGTCTGCATCAGCAGCCACTGACTGGGGAAGAGTTAAGACAAGAAGTCTTAACAAAGAGTGCTACAGTATTCAATTAGCACTTCCAGGAGCCAGGCAAGGCAGGCCAGCCGCCAGAGAATAAGCCGTGTTAAGTGCCCTAATGTGTGACATCTCACTTGCAAAGGCATGCTATATGGGGAAAAAAAGATGACACACGGTAATGTTTATTTGCATTTCAGGATTGATTTCCACNCAGCACTTACAGAATCAACTCACATGGAGGAGTAAATCAGGTGACAGCACCCACACATTGTCCTGCAAGTAGCCTGCGCTCCAGATAGCATGTCATTCACATTGTATTTCAGCTACTCCTTTTGTATCTAGGAATGTATCTCTCCTGTATTCAAAGTCATGGAAAATTATGCCATTTTTGTTTCAAGTCGTCCTTAATCTTCCTCTTCCCCCTGCTGGTCAAAATCAATTTCTAAAGAGGTCTGGACACTAGGTGGTTCAATTAACCCAGCGGGAGTGAGACTTTCTTCCAAAAATAAATCAGTGTAATATTTTTCACCACAAAACAATGATACATGTAAAAAAAAAAAAATCTACATGACAGCAGCCCAACAGGTTGATACTTTTATTTACATGATGTGCCTTTATCTCATTTTTTGCAAGTGTTTTTAGTGACCACCATACACAGCTAATCCACAGCAGCGATGGCATGCCACATACCACTTTCAAATTTTTTAAAAACAGACATATAGAACAAGGTCTGCAAGTGAAAAACTAGGTTATCTACACTAGTGGCCTACTATCAGCAACGGTCACAGCACTATTTCAGTTTGGAAGCTCAGCTGTAAAGCTTCCCATATTCACTGCTGCTGCTAAGTAGGAAGAGGAACAACTGACCAGACAGACCTCACTGTTAGTTTGCTGTCAGACAAATGCTCCACAGGTCCACATCCAAAGCTCATTAAGATCCTACAGGGACTGATGTGGAACGAATGTGAACTTGCCCACACCAAGAATTCTAGAGAAGAAGACATGACGGTAATTTTGGTCAGGTTTTTCATACTGAACTCAACCGCAGGAACTTATTAAGGAACTTGCCTTTTAAATTCTTCTTTGTAACAGCACATTATGGGTGAAGAACACATGGGACGCTAACAGCATCGTGAAGCCCATCTTCCCCTCCCCGCCCCCGTTCTCAGCTTCATCAAGTGAGTAGGAAGTAGTGAGCTTTCTGCCTGGGACCTCGCTTTCCCTCCAGTAACAACAAAGTTGTTTACTTATAGTTAGATGTGACATTCTAACATGTGAACGTGCCTGGATGTGCATACTTGCCCAGCCAGTCTCACCTGCTCTAAGAAGTAAATTAGCATCATACAATTAGGTGATGTATTCACAGTAGTAAGTAGTGCATGTTTATATTTTCCAAGGCAGAACCTAAGCTGTTCATTTCTCACAGCTGGAGAAAATAGGGGAACGAGCATCTACTTTCAGATGAAGCAATTGCTGCCTCGCAGAAACGAGCAGTCTCTAAAGCCAAGAAGTGGTGTTTCTTCTAAACCCTCTTACCTACATTACATTTACCCTCCATGAAGAATAGTGGCTCCCTCTTACTTCGTTGTGGCTTCACCTCTGATACTGCTTCCACTCCTGGACCGCAGAGAAGCCAGTTAATCCAGTTCAAGGATATCTTCGGGCCACAAAAGCTGGTTTGCATTTTGGATCTATCCTTCGCCCTCGTCTCCCTCAGCTCTTTCCCAGAGCTGACTTCTACATCCAGATCTTGCAGATACAACTTTTATTTTTTTTTAAGCATAGCAATGGGTGTCCTAGTTTTGCAGTCAACACCCGCCCCCACCCCAATCCAAGACCCCATGCATCATTCTGGATTTTTGCTGGTATTTTACCTGCAGGTACCAGGCACCTGGGGATAAACTGCCATTTAACTGAGGTCATCTTCACATAGCTTCTTTAAAATGCTTTCAGACATAATGAATCTGAACGCATCCTTCAAAAATCATGCTTCTCATTACCCTTTCGGACAGCTAGAGAATAATAACACAGACATCTTAACTATGGGGAAGGATGAGGGTTTCCAGGGTATCCACTTGCCCTGCGTAACCAAACTCAGCTCTGTAGAAAAAGAGCAGTTTTCAGGTAACGGGAAGTTTAAAAGCTGATCAGTTCGTATGTATAACCCAGCAAATCACTTCGGGCTGAGACAGTAAGCACATAGAGAGTGGGCAGAAGGACTTGACAACACAATCCCCAGAGAATCACGGGAATGCACTGAAGAACTATCACAGTTCAAACTCTAATCCCTGCCTCAGCTCCATCCTTCAAGCTATGTAGGTTGAAACCACATGGTAAAATCCAGACTTTCTTCAATTGTATGCTTGAGGAAATAAGCCTATGTTACAAGTTTGAAATAGCAACTGACATGCTAGTTTGGCCTAAAATACAGTACGATTTTAGGTTAAGTCTATGATGAACACATACGCTCTTGGTCCCTATTTGTTTCCTCTTGAGTTTTGACAGACCCTCCTAAACAACACACAAAAATTAGTTTCCAAGCAGCAAATAACAGGTAGTCCCTACCTTGCTGAACTGGAAGAAATCCTGCTCTCACAAACTGTACAGTAAACCGCAGAAGATAGCTCTATAGGAAGAGACATAAATAATGCTCTTTTCTCGTTTGTGGAAAACCCTACACAGGAAAACAAAACACACCTTGCAAAATTCCAGTCTGTGCAACACCAACCACCTACCCCCACCACACACGCTGTAACAGTTACAACTTAACTTGTCCGAAGTACAGTCACTATAACTCATTACAATAGGATTCAGTTTGTGTTTTTTTCCATGCAAGTGTTAAGTGTCCGGGAAACCACCCCACACCTCCTCAACAAGCAATACCCAGAGGGCTGCCCAAAAGCAACGGGAGCAACATGCTTTCGGACGTCCTATTACAGACAAATAGGACCGGCCCAACTAGTCACCAGACTTACCAGGGTGTAGTCTAGCAAAATTATGCACTGAATTTGCATGGAAAGGAACACAGCCAAGCACGCATCCCTGCCTCTTAAATTAATTAAGAAAAAAAAAATAAAATTCTTATTTGTAAGCGTCCAGCAGCAACTTGGTATGAAGTGCAATATCAAACAAACAACAGAATGTAAGTATAAGGTCCTCTAGCCATTCCACATAGCAAATCAATTTTTTGCCTTACTCATAAATTAAAATATAAATAGCACAAGCAAGTTAGGAAGTGTTACCACAAAGCTTCAACATTTTGATGTCTTTGCACGTGTTTAAATCTATAGCTTTGACATGATTTTGTTTTCTTTCTGTAAACAGAGTACTACCTACCTTTCTAGACCATTGGAAAAAACTGTAATTGCAAGCCATCAACGCTGGATGAAGACTTGAGACCAGTTTTGTAATGGATACAACAGTTATGCTTGGAATATTAAACTCGGAAGGAAAACAGTCATCGTCTATTGTTGTCTGGAAACTGCCTACCCACCATTTGAAGCCCAGCTACTTATCTCACAATCGGCCTCTTCCTGTGTTACCCCTCCCTCCTGTATTTCTTTTCTTCCCTTTCAATTTTTGCCTCATGCTTTGTTCATTAATTTGCGGAGGAGAGGGGAAACTGCACCTCTTATTAGCCAAGGGAAACATATGACTTTTCACATCTAGTCTTCTCAAATGTCAGTTTAGGATCCTTAATGTATCTCTTTTTGTTTGATGGTTGTTGTTTTTTTTTTCCAATTGTACCTCTCCTCTCCCTCTGAATTATTCTCTATTCTTTACGACAGCCTCTTGTTTGTCCACCCTTGTTCACCCGGTTTTGTAAAAATCTTTACTGCTGAGGCAAGCAGAAGACCATCCCTTACAAGTCTCCCTAATAAACAGCTGTCAAACTACAGACGTGCATCCTATTCACAACAGCAGAGTTCTTCCCCCCCAAACCAGCACAGCTTATCTCCCCTGTTACCCAGCCATTACTATAGGTTTCTGTCCTTTTTTGTGAGGGCGAGGGCAGCAGTGGTCCACCCTCTGATGTGCCCCTTCCTTCCTCTGTTATTTTTCTGCAAATATTTCTTTTTTTAAACGGGCAGAGCTCGCTCTGTACTACCGCTCTGTTAACTTTTCACCGCGACTAGAGAAAGCGCTCTGGGAGGAAAGACAGAGGCAGCTCACCTCGGACTACAAGAAGCGAAATATATCAACCTCTTCATTTCCCACCCACTCCCCCATTAACCCTGCAAAACACCCCAGTCATCGAGGGGAAGGTACAAAAAAAAAAAAAAAAACCAAAAAAAAACCCACAAAACACCAGAAAACCACAAACAAATCCCACAAGAGCACTCCAAAATACCGGAGTTCTTTCCGCTCTTACACGGATTCAGCGCAATAAGGAGCAGGGGGCACAACACACAGACTGCCTGTACACGGTCGCAGCCGTGCGCGCCCCCGAGGCGGGGGCAGCCACACCGGGAACACCGGCGGGTGGGGGGCCGATCCAGCCCTGCCCACGCTCAAGCGCTGCTTGCCGGCGACAGGCGCCGCTGCTGGCCCAGGAGGTGGGGGGAGGAATGCCGGCAGCGGCGGCAGGCAGGTGCGCTCAGCTCCGGCTACCGGATGCCCAGCGGCGCCCCCTCCCCGGCCCTGCCCGCCCCAC
>VXBH01005993.1:267147-278962 GCA_013400035.1 Rynchops niger | reverse complement strand
GGCGGGGCGGCGCGGGCCCCCGCAGGCGCGATGTCGGGCCGGGCCGCAGGCTGTAGCCCCGCGGGGGCGGGAGGGGATGCGGAGGGGGGGCGCTGGGACAAAGCCCGAGGCCGCCGCTGTCGTCGCCGCCGCCGCCAACTCCGCGCTGGCAGGTTGGGGGGGCGCGAAGAGAAGGAGGCCGCGGCAGCAACTGGGTTTGGCCCGGCTCGGCTCCCGTGGACTAGGGGGCCGTACAGCCGCCGCTCCCCCATTGGGCACGAAAGCAAAAGCCTCGCCGCCATTGGCCGTCCGCGCTCGCCGGTCCCGCCCACCCGCTTTGACAAGCCCGGAATGGAGCGGCACCGCCTCGTGGAGGAGGCGGGGGGGGGGGGGTGAGGAGGAAGAAGGCGGGGCTCGGAGGGAGAGTCTCCCCCCTCGGATTGGCCGGCCGCGTTGCCGTGGCGATTGCTTCTGGCCGCGCTGATTGGCGGGGCCNCCCCCCGCCCCGGGCCGCGGTGGCCGTTAATCTCACGCGCCCCCGGCTCCTCCTGTGAGGGAGCGGCCGGCTGTGGGACACACACAGCCCCGCCGTCATGGGCCGGGGCGGTGAGCGGTGTTCTCGGGAGAGAAGCGGCGCTTTTTCGTACCGGGAGATGCCCCCTTGCTGTGAGGGGAACACAACGCAGCCTCCGGTGCCGCCGCTGCTCCCCACCCCCTGCCCCCGGAACGGGCTGTGGGAGCAATTGGGGTTTTGACGACTCGAAGGACGTTTCCCAAAGGCGGCGATTTCGGGCCGAGAGAACAGGGAAGTCGCTGAGCTGAAGCTCCTTGTTTCTGAGCTAGCACGGTTCCTTTCCTGCGCCTCCCCGCCCGTACCGTTAACGGCTTTGGGCACCGCGGCACGCAGCGGGGGCCGTGGGAGTGCAATTCTGGAGAAGTCTCCCAATTCTCCTCAGCCTAATCCTTCCCCACCCCTTTAATTTGTTTATTAGCTTGATGAATGGACTGCTGCCATGGCGACGTTATAACTCAAAGTAGCTAATAAGGCAGAACTGGAAAGAGGAGTACGGCCAGTAGAAAAGGGAGGAAGGGAAAAGGCAATTTTAGGCACTGACGTATGAGATGCAACCAGGAGAGAGGGAAGCCACAACAGCAGAGATGAGGGGCTGCAGCCATTAAGGCAGACTGATGCTTTGTGAGGTGGAAAGTGTGTGGGCCAGGTCAGGAAATATATTCTCCTTCTCCCCCTTATGTTGGTTTATTCTTCAAAATGTCCTCCATCCAAAATNAAACAGTAGAACAAAGGGAATGGGGGGACAAAGGCACCGGTTACAGTATGTCTTGAAGATCAAAGAGGCTCGTGCTGCAGAGAAATGGCTGATGTCATTTTTATCAGTGAGGGTCCTCCTCTGCACTCATGACACTGGCCTCCCCCATGCAGCTGAGGGGTAACAAGGACCAGGGTTTCCAATTTTTAATATTTGTAATAGGTTCCCATGAGGAAATGGGGACAGACTATCCCAGCAAATGTCTAACATTTTATGTAGCCTTCACTGCTCTATCAATCCTTATTCAGTTGTTATTTTATAAATAGTGTGTTGGAAAAGGTTAATGTGGATTATAACTGCTGCCTAGACCGGAAGAACTAGCCTGCCTGCCTGCTTTAACATAAAACTATATTGGCAGATGTGATACCCATTTATAACTCTCAAATCTTTTACGTAAACTTCAATACTGGGAGTAGTTCCTGAACTGACTACCAATCCCTCAATAAAGTTAACTAAATGCAGCAGAGGATAAATTTTAGTCCATAATAAATAAATGTGATTACATACTTACAAAAAAGGTCATGCCAGCATATAGTTCAAGTTTTTGATGCACCATTGTCCCACAATCCACCAAGAACAGTTAGAGGAGGCTGCTAGGAGGAACATCTTAGGGGAATTGGAGGTGAAAATAATTTTTAATTATCTGGTGTTCCTTTCTACCACTTAGAAGAAAGAGCTTTCTTCTCCTCTAAGCACTTCCCCTCCAATGAAAATAAAATATAAGAACTTCCAAGTGGTAATGTAGTTTTAATAAGTAGTGGTTTTAATGAGTAAAAACATTTTATAAGTATTTTTTCTGTCTTTATGTAGTGGTTTATTTTCATATTCAGCTTGCCTTTTAAAATGTCTTAAATAGATTTCTTTTGTTGTTGCTGCATGTCTCTTGGGTTGGATCCCTTTTCTCCTTGTGCTTCCAAGTGTCTTTCTCCTTTGCTTTCGTCATTAACCTTTCTTTCCTTGTGTGTAGTTTTTTCTCACCTAGATTAGATGTAGATTAGGATGAAGTTTTTACTTTATGTAATATGAACATAAGATCCGTTTAGATGCAGAGGAACAACTGCAGCTCAGTGTTCGCAGGTCATAGAAAACACAGGCTTTTTTTGCTAATCCTTAGGTTGTGGCACATGCCACCAAACACCGCGATAGCCTGTTTTCTAGTGAATCTCTGTCCTTCTCTGTTACCCACTAGCACTCTCAATCCAGAGCCCAGTGAAGCTGGAGGACATCCTCCTCAGTTTCTGTCTATTCCTGCCAAAGCTTGTCATCCATAGTACTACAGGAGGAATTTCTGCTGTTTCCACTGGCAAGGGTGACAGTACAATTTTTTGCTTTGTTCCCTATCATCACAGGTGGACATAATACCACTGACCAGTGTTTAGCAATTTTTGGGTTCCTCTTTTTAAACTTCTGTCACCTCCTGATCATGTATTGTTTCTTTGTTTAAGGGCTGGTGACATACCTCAGTACCACGTAACATACGTTAAAGAGGCAGAAACAGAAAAGCAGGCAGCTCTTCAGTTAAATAGAAGATGTCGGTGCTGGGCTTGCTGGTGCTCAGGACATGGAGGTATGGAAGTGTTCTAGCCACAGGCTGAGAAAACTGGGCTCAGCTTTCAGTGAATGCTGTGAAGCATGTGTTAGGTTGGGAGATCGTCCTGCTTTGTAATTCTGAGCGCTTTTTGTACCGGGCAAAGTTAACAGGTTCGGAGCTATTTTAGTAATTTTTACCCTAACGTGCAGGGGAGGGTTGACACAATGCCTGGAGAGATCCCCCAAGTCAGCATACCCTTGAAGAACAGACCACTGCTACACATGTACGTCTGCTGGCAGTTTGTTCCTTACCTAGAAGATAAGCATGAAGGTGGGTTGTGGCAAGAGTGACTTGCCAGTTAGTTTTCCTTGAATAAGATCCTGTGCACAGCTTTCAAGGTCTGTTGCTTTCTTGGTTTTTTACTCTCGTTGTCCTCTTGCATGTGGTTTATTTTACCTGCTTTCCTATCATGCTTTTCACATTTTCCACTCCCATCTTGTAAATACCTCAGTGTACACCAGAGAAAAAAGAAAGCTGTTATGCTCTCCAGGAGATACTTTGCAACCATCCAGCAGCTTTTTGTCAACTTAGGCTCCTCTCAGAAAACTGGTTTATTATGCACAGTGGCAAAGCAAACTTTGAGAAGAAAGATAAAAGCACTTTGGGAAGAAAAATACGACTCATTCCTAGTCAGTGCTGCAGTAGCACTGCTGTAAACTGCCCTGTAGTTATTCACACAGCATTTACATTTTAAGTCCTCACTTAAAAGTGTATTTGAATAGTGGACATTAGCAGAAGCAGTGCTGATACTTTCTTCATCATGGTAAAATGCCTCTTTCTGTAACAGCTGGCATTCTGTACTTTTGTGATCTAGGCTATGTAGTTGCTCTTAAAATGAATTCTGACTATGAAATGGAATAGAGAACACAAGCTAAAGCTTGGCTAAGAATAATTTGTTACATAATTAGTACGATGAGAATAAATCAAAACCTGTATTCTATCAAGCATGGCAGGGATAGGGATTCTTCTCATGTGTTTCCTTTCCAACCTACTGGTTTCAACTCTTTCTATCTTTTAGCATTTTTCAGATTTTTAATTTGTTTGAAAACAGCTGTTTTATTTCTAGAAAGTCTGATGGGGAGAGAGAACTTCTTTTGATCAGACTGCATTTACAATAGTGACAGCACTTCAGAAAATAAAATTGATAGCTCAGAGACCTGTACTGATTTTGGAGAAAGTCCTTGATAAATCAGAGATGAAAAAAAAAAAAAAGGTTTGGCAAGTCAAACTTTACTTTTAGGTGGTAACAGGCTTCAGAATATGAGGATGTAGAACCCTTTGATCAGAATTGCTTTTGGTGGGAAATCCTTTCTTCTGTCACTGTCCCTTTAAAGGTAAAAGATAATGTTCTTGGTGGAAGCATTTAAAAAGGTAGACTTCAAAATACTGCATATGAGTCATACATAATTCTTTCACAGTTACTGAATAGTAACTTCTGGATATTGGATCTAAAATAGCCATCTTGGAAGGTATGTAACTAGGTATTCTGTTCTATTTACTGCTTAATCTTACTGCCCTTCAGAGTATATACTGACTCAGTTACTTAGGGTGCTGTGGCAAAACCAAAAAATAATTGTTCAAGAGATAATGGCTTTCAGCTACTTAGCAGTGGTCTGTCATATGTCTAAAGTTACTGTTTTCAATTATTTCTTAAATCTTCCACATCTGTTAATAACTTGTAGTCCCTTACACCTATTCTCCATTTTATTGACAAGTTCCTCATTTTTATAAATGTAAAATCACTTGGTTTTTAATTTGTACAACAAAATTAAAAACATTTATCTTGAAGCCCTCAAAACTGGTGTTTCCTGTGGAAAGACAGTTCTTCCTTTTTTCTGGATTAAATGGGCATAGCAAACATCTGTCAAGTCTCTTCACAGAATTTTCATTGTTTTGTAGCGGGGAGAATTTAAAACAAGTAAATGCTTTGAAAATTTGGACTTTATCATTATTTCTCTACCTTTGAGAACTGGATTATTCAGATACGATCTGATTATTCAGAAGTAACTTTTTATCTTCTTCCCATTACAGAGTATTCTCTCTGCAGCAGATCCTAATTGTTGGAGCCAATTTAACAAGTTAAGGAATATGGTTGCACTTTTGTTGACTTGTCATACCTTTGCAAGAATCACTAGAATTTGTTTCTTAGAGCTGGTGAGTTCACTGCTGCTAGTAACATTTCAGCTTATTTTCTTGGAGGAAGCTACCCAGACAAACTGCTGTAGTAAATCTTACAACATCATCACCTTGTGAACATGACTTTTTCATTTTCTTGAACTAGCCTAGATGGGAAGACAACAGCCGGTGACACTGTGTACCAAACAGTGGCTTCAACAGCTGAGTAGGTGGCATGGGACAGCTCACCTTAAGGCTGGTACTGATGCTTTGAGATTCTAGGTTGATGCAAGAGCTGTGTGGAAAGCGAGAGTGCAAGAAATCAAGAGTACAAGTTTTGTGCAGCTGTTTGATGGGTGCTAACATAAACTGAGAAATCTGATTGTATTGTGAATTCAGGCACGGTGATACAGCATGAAAATATTGCTCTGTCCAGGGAGGATTAACAGTTGAACTGCTTATTTTTGTATGGTTCTTGCACAAATTCTCAACCTAGAAATTCGAGATCAGCATAGATGATTTTTTTTTTTCTTCCCCATTTAACAGTTCTTGCAGTCTTGAGATGTTGTCACCTAGGGACGAAACCTTGAAATGCCACTTTAGCAATAAAAATAGCAGTACCAAGTCTTTATGGTGTCTCCTTGTCTTCACTTAAATGTTATTATTCATTCCAGAAAGTCAAAACACTGTTCTTAAAATCCTTTCACAGTCTCTTTAAGTATCAGTGTTTGATGGAGACTGTGTTCACCATAATGCAATAGAATTAGTAATCTCATTCCACAATTTCTCTACATTTTCCAGAAGAGAGCTTTTTAGGCTTGGCTTTTTTTGGGTTTTGAGTTTGCACGTTTCTTTCAATTTGTTTTGTTCCCCAGTCTTACTGCTCTTGTACTACATTAATTCAGTGTTTCTTTCTTAGCATATTAAGAAATACGTAAAATATTGAGAGCCTTCCTACTAGGAGTAACGGCCAAATCTCATTCCAGCCCCTGCAAGTTACCAGAAAATTGAAAAGTTAAGGTTTTTCCTCTGAAGGATCCATCTTCTGGCCACTCTTACACCCATGTAGCTAAGCCATTAAAGAAGAAAAGCTATGTTGGAACAAAAATCTTCAAAGAACTAAGGGAAAATATTATTTGTGCAGCGGACCACCTAATATCCTGTAAATACACTGTATATCTTTAGGTGATCGCAGCAACAAGTCAAATGAGAGCCCCAACTCTCTTTTTTGTGAATATATGCATAATGACCAAAAAATTATGCAGCCTTTAATATCATACAGAAAAAAACTCCAACCCATGCAACAAGGAATTTAATTTACAAGGGTTTAACTGCTTGCTATATTAAAGCAATTAGCTAAGAAACACTGAATGGAGATAGGAATGGCAAGATGGCAATATTGAATTTTATTTGAATAAAAATACAGGATTTTGATTAATTGAGCAATGGTTAGAAGCAAAGTTTATCATTTCTGTGACTCAAATTATGGTCATTCTCCCAGTCTATTAAAAACTGGGTTATGCTTAATCTGGATTCCAGCATCCAGTACTAGTGAACAGCATTGATTATGCTCCTTGTTACAAGTTTCAGAAAACAAAAATAGGAATTCTGAGGGCTGTGTCTAGTCCCTGTACCCATTACTAATAACCTAGTGAGCCAGTTCTCCAGCTACAATATTCGTGTTTTGCTAGTATTTTTTCACAACATATTGTTTACTGTCTTAATTCTAGTTTTTTCTTCTGATCCAGTCTTCTGTTCCAGATTCTTATACTGTACCCTGAGGTCTCTGGCCTTTATCTGGTCAAAAAATAAGGGGGCAGAAAAAGATCTTAAGAATGTGATAAACAACAAAATAAGTGGGGGGAGGGAGATCAGAACACTTGGTATTTTACTGGGTAGATTAAGATTGTCTTGGACATTAGGAAAAGGTTCCTTACAGAGAGAGTGGTCAGTCATTGCAACAGGGTCCTCAGGGAAGTGGTCACGGCACCAAACCTGGCAGAGTTCAAGGAGCATCTGGATGATGCTCTTAGTCACATGGTTTAGTTTTAGGTAGTCCTGCAAGGAGCAGGGAGTTGGACTTGATGATCCTTATGGGTCCATTCCAACTTGAGATATTCTATGATTCTATCTTTGACAGAGAAAGCAAGCTCCAACTAGGCGTAGCAGTACAGAGAACCAAATTACAGAACCTTTTTAAGTCCCTTCAAATTTTATGCTGTTAAAATCAGTTAAATCCAGCACACCAGTCACAAAAGGTCAATGACAAATGCTGAAGAGCACACCTCATTAATGTAAATATCTGAAATGCTGGGCCCTGTCTGCAGGTGATATGTTCAGATGCTGAATCTAATTGTTTGTTTTAACTAAACCCATTTGCTGGTGTTCTGAAGCAAGTTCTCTCCTCTCTACTTAAATCAGTACTTCCTTAAAATAAATTCTAACTGATCGTAATTTGTTTGCTTTCTGTTTAGGCATGTTGCATGTGGAGGGTGCGATATAAAATTAAGTTATACATTATCACCCTTTGTTCCCCTTTGTTTCATGCATTCAGGTGATTTAGACCCGTGGAATTATTCAGACTTTCATCCATCAGCGCACTGCCAGTACTTTATTTTGAAAGTCTCTTAATAGCTAGTTAAAAAAAGGAACAAATTAAGTGTAAAGTGTTCTTTATTAAATAACTCAGAAGGTTATTGTGCGATTAAGAAAGACAACATCATAGTTCCAACAGATTTTTACAGCAGAAAACAAATTGCGGCAAATGGGTATTTCAGTCTAGCAGCCATATTGTTCTCATTTTATGGAGTTAATTTCGGTCCTCAAATTGTGACTTGTTTTTTAAAAGATATGCTGCTAGAAATTCAATGGGATTTGGCGGTCTGTGAAGAAAAAAGTAAATCAAAAGCAATTATTTTTTAAGAAATTAGGTAACTGAAGAACTAATCACCTTCCTTTAAAAGCAACACAACTCCTCCCAAACATTTAAAAGCCTTGATTTAGGGATGACGAGCTACCTAGAGTTACTCTGTAAACTTCCAGTTTATGTCTGATGAAAAAGTTTTTAATAAGGAGTATTAGTCACTGTTGGTTCAATGTTACTTAACTGCTAGAACAGTTACATACCTAGAATTAGGGTACAGTCTGTAAGCATAAATACTGCATGAACATCATGGGAAGTTACATGCATTTGCCCATTGCTTTAACTCATGCTATATAAAGTAAAAGTTAATCTGCAAGTGCTTTCTTGCTTTGTTTTCTTCAAATGGTTGTTGTGTAGCTTTGTGCATTAGAGCTGTTTTTGTAGTTTCTACCAACTGAAATGAACACAACAAAACTTCAACAAAAACTTCAAGTTTGACAAGTGCTGTAACTTGCAAGTAGTCAATAATAAACACTTTTGATCACTGGCCTTAGTTTGCAAGTTTTTTTAAAAACACTCTTACAGCTACAGTGCATGAATCCTGCCAATCTGGATTTTGTCTGCAGAATAAATGACAAATTTACTTATTCCACCCTGGGTCAGACCACAGGTCTGGCAGTGAGCAAATATGCCTATAAAGAGCGTTAAAAAAAAAGAAATGGAAGAAGTGTGCAGACATACTTCTCTGGACCAATCCTTCTGGTTTCCAAGCATGTAACAGTTTCTGAGTTAGCACTCTTAACAGTCCTGGGTGGATTCCTCTACAACTTTGACCACTTGCCCCTTGAGCCCAAATAAAACATTAATGTGCTCAACCTGAGGCAAAAAAATTATATAGCTTAATTATGTCACCTGTGAAGGATCGCCTCCTTTTGTTCATTATGAATTTACTACCTGCTTTGCTTAATTTGATTCTGTACCAAAGGAGATAATAAGCAATCCATCTCAATTCATCATCTCTGTGCTATTTGTGATTTAACAGATTCCTAATGTATTCTCTCACAGAATTCTCTTTTCTAGGTATCTATTCAGTCACTCCATATACAGACAGCATTCCATACTTCTGACCACCTTGGCACTTCTCTTGCTTTCTCATATTCTACCAGACTACAGGGTAACTGGAATTACACACAACATTACAAATACAAGAACATTATAAGTTTAATAATAATTTCTACTGAATTCCAGGCATAGTCATCAGATGTACTGGGCTGTTCCCTGAACATCTCTATATTCCTTAGAAAAAAAAAAAATAGCATTCATTAGATTACTTTCCAGTACAATTTTAAGCAGAAGGTTATACAGCAGAGCTGGTAGTTCAGCTTTTTCACCCCTGAGGTTTTAATATGCTCATCTGATTAGACAAGTTGACCTTGGTAGTTTGATACACTTAGCTTTTTTTTTTTTTGCACTATATGTTCCCCAACCTCTTCTATCAATGTTCCAGCTTCACTCCTATAATGAGTCCCCATGAAGAATAGCTCCTCCCATAGTGAAGAAAGATAAAAAAAGAATACCCTTCTACATTGACTGATAAGAGATTTGGGGCACCTTGACAGCATAATCTTTACTCAAAGGAAAAGATATCAGTTTGCTTCTTATTGCATTGACAGTGGAGGGTCAGCCTCATCTTTTAGCAAGTGTTTTCATCTCCGACAAAGATGCATGTCAGGCCTGAATTGTCTGTCTGTCTTTTAAATGGTAAGCAGAATTCTCTATAACTCCATGTTACAAAAATCTTGTTCAAAACTAGAACTTCCTGCCTTGCTTCTGTAAGGCCAATTATGTGATAAAATTAATAAAAAAGAAAAAAAACAAATCATTTTTCCCTCCAAAACCTTTGCAGTAGCATACCTCATCGGGAGATCACAAATTCAGCAAATAACTATTACGACGCCATATGCACCTAAGTGTGAAACGCATCCTGCATGGTCAGTCATAGTAGTTCATAGGTTCATAAACCTGTCGTAATGACTTTTTTACAATTAGCAAAACCATGTCTGGTGTGTCAGGTCTGAAAAGGTGACGCACTGCCCAAGCTCGAGACCTACTTTTTTTCCTAAGAACAGAAGAAACATTGAAGCATCTTACCTCTCTTTTGCAAGAACAGCAAGTCCCTGTAGCAAGATAGGTACGACTGTCTGATCCAAGTAGGCACGTGTGGGTAACGACTGAAGATCCACCTTCTGCTTTGATGTTTTCTCTGCATTTATTTTCTCATTTTCTACTATCCTCTGAAGTAGAAAAAGAAAAAAAAAAAGGGTCAATGAACACTGGCAACAGCAGCCACATCTACTTTGAAGTGAGTGCAAACAAAGTACGTATCGCTCTGCAATTCGCTGGCAATAACTTCTTTACAACTTGTAAGAAAATTTAAGTGCGTATGTTTCCTTGCACAAAAATTAATCCAGAGGAGCCTTCTGTTAAACTCTTAGATTTTGAGAAAATAATGTTAGGAAGTCCTAAGTTTTTTAGAACAGAAGACACACAATCTCTGCTGTTGTTATTTCTGCCGTTGCATTCAGCTTTAAATTCTACACCACTGAGACAGGAATGACTACCAACAAGAGCGGTCCCAATCGGATGGTTCCTGTATGCATGCACTTCTAACACAAAGCGCTGAAAGCAGAAAAAAATTCAGGTGAAGCCTGACAGAGGGGACTCTTTTGAAGTCAAGCACTTTGAGACTGCGCCTTTTGGTCAAAAAGTGCTGAATTGTTTTACACCATTAACTGTAGTTAAAAAAGGACACCCTGCCACTGTCAGTAAACCAAACATAGTCAACGCAACATACACTGATTTACCAACACGGCACCAACGTATCCAACGAGTTCTGGTTCGGTAGTGGGAGCTGAAGCGTCCAGGCAGGCAGTTATCAGGGAGATCAGTCACAGAGGACGTTTAAAAAAAGTTTCTGCAAAAGCTTTGCATAGAGTAGGAGCTTATATTGGAGGGAGACTGGAGGCATATCTTCAATGAAGAAGACTAAATAAATGCCATAGAATTATTCTAACCCAGAAGAATGGATTGTGTCTACCCTTTCTCAGCATAAGTAATTAAAACCAGCTTGGATTATTCCGATCCAACGTTTCCACTGACATGCATATGAAAAGAATCCCTCCCTTTGATACTTTTGCAGAAATGCCACCAACTCCTCCCATTCCCCTCCCTAAGATAAAAGTCTGTCTGGCTTTTTGTGCCATAATAAATCAACGGAATAATTAACAACCGTAGGATACTTCCAAAAAAACCCACCTCGTTAAAAGGGTCTTTACTTACTTCAGTACCACCTACTACAATGGAAGCAACACAATAGAAAATGTATTAATTGACAGCCAGTTATGCCAGGATCTAGTATATGTTGGTTCAGTTTCCATCTAACTTTCTTGGCAACAACACATTTGCTGAAGCTCCCCTCAAGACTCAGCATTTTTCCCCTTCCACTGTACTTTACAGCAACAGAATCTTTGTTACCTCTACGTTTTCCGTGAGACCGTATTCAGAATGGGGATTTTCTGGAACCTGGTTAAAAAAAAAAAAAGAGAGAGACACACGATCAGCAAGGCGGAAACGCTCCTTTTATGCGATGCACGTACAAACATTTCTTGCCATACCTGCGGCTGTCCCTCCATAATCTGTTCCGCCTCCATGCTTTGCGAAGCGGGAGCTGCTAGACGCGCGGTGATCTTGGAAAGCGATAAAAGAACGGGTCAGCGGGCTGAGGCGAAAGACGAGCTGACCCATATTACCCCACGGGCCTATCATTGACCCGGTCCCCCCCGCCGCCCCCCGGGCCCAGGGCCGGGACCCCGCAGCTCCGGCCCTGCCCCGTGCGCCCTCCCACGTAGCAGAGGCCGCCCAACGAGTCCCCCCCCGCCT
>VXBH01005993.1:253908-266802 GCA_013400035.1 Rynchops niger | reverse complement strand
GCCGGTGTGTCCGGGGTGAGGCGGGAGACCGGGCGCTGAGGCGGACAGCCTCTCCCGCAGCAAACCGGGAGCTGTCGTAAATTGTTTTGACGTAAGTGAAACTGTCGCGCTACGGCCGCCCGGCCAACTGCGCCTGCGCAGTCCCCGCGAGGCGGCCTTCCGGTGGGCGGGGGGAAGCAGACGGGCAGCTCCAGTTCCCGCCTCAGCCCCCTCCCCATTGGCGGGCGGGCGCGTGGAGGCGGGTGTCTCGGCGGGGCNGCGTTTGGCCCGCGTTTGGCCCGCGTTTGGCCCGCGTTTGGCCCGCGTTTGGCCCGCGTTTGGCCCGCGTTTGGCCCCATGGTTGTCGTTACGCCGAGCGGCTCTGACCGAGGTTTTTTTTTATTTTGTAAAGTAATTTTCCTCACGGAAACAGAGGCGCTGTCCTCCCCTCTGTTAACCATTTTGAGGCATAGCTGGAGGAGGCTCAGTTAAAGGCAGTTGTGGGGGAGCAGGCAGGTAATTCTGCTAGTAGGTGCCCTGTCAGGGCTGTAACTGGGAGGATGTTTCTTATTCTGCAAACAAGCCTTTGACAAATGCTTGCCCTTGAAAATCCTGCGCTGCGGAAATCTACTGACAATCAATGCGGTTTGATGCCTGAGGAGTTCACTGGGATGTTTGTGCAAACTTTGCTGAAATTAACGTGGAGCTGAAAAGGTGGTTTTATTAGTGAAATAACCTTTCAGAGCTGTGTAGAGTGTAGTTTGCAAAACAATGACTGTTGGACATTTATTTTGCCCAGCTTGCACATGTTAAGAAAAATGCGCCTTTCTCTAGGTGTTGGCTTTGATCCTGTCTTGACTTGAAACTGTCAAGAAATGGAAAATGTACTGCTTATTTGGTTGTACTGTTACAAATTGCACCAGTGTTTGAACATCTATGCCTGATTTCTCTGGGGAAACTTTATTTTTATTGCAAATTGGTTCCTGTGGTAACATTTGTGCTACTAGACTAAGATTTTTATTTTTCACTTGAGAAAGTAGTTGCATTCCTGTGGTCTAAATATTTGTTTATTTATTAGAAAATAAACTATTTTGTTGCTTTACAATAATAGCTCTATTACCTTTTCTGTTTTCTCGCTGCGGTGACAACAATGCAGATAAATGATCTAGGTGATGCTCTTAAAAGATCAGCAATGTGGAAAAATAGCAGAAAATGCCCTGTTCTCATTCGATTATGCTCTGATGTAATCATCTGATTATTAATGGTACTGATGATGTGTGTTTACATCAGTGAACTTGAAATCATGTTTACAGAACTGACTGTTACTGGTGGTGCAGCTCAACAACTGTGGCCCAGTCAGTCCCACCCAGATTTGATACTCAGCTGAAGGACCTGGAATTGTTGCAGAACTGCATGCTGTCTTTGTCTCAATTTGAGTGTATCTAGTGCTGGCAACCTTAGCTGGTGTTAAGGAGGCTGGATGAAACCACACAAGGCAAAATCCTGAGATTTTTGTCTAAAACTTAGACAAAACAGGAACACAAATTTGTAACATGAACAGGTGAGGGTGGTGTAAGCTGTTCATTCTGTTCTAATAATCTAAAATGTCATTATTAGAACTATACCTAGAATACCTGAATTTGTTGTAGCAATGGCTACGAAGGGAAAATAATCCTTTTACCCCTAGCCCCCTGTCTCCCCATTTATACAACAGAAAATGTATTTGGGTTGTGCAAGGAAGTCATGTTGAGAGTGAGCACGTGTTTCCAAACTGGACCTTTTGGGCAATGGTAAGTTGTGCCAGGGTAGTTGCACCTTTCTAATGCCTATGATTGTGGGGTTTGTCTGCTCGGATTCCAAAAGCTTTCACTGAGATACCACACTGTACGTCCTCTATTTTATGAGTCTTCAAGGAGAAGTCAAGTGAGGTGGATGAGCTGATCTAACAGCTGCCCACTCCAGAAAACATGATTTCACTTCTTCCCCCCGCCTTTTCTGGTGTTCATGAGAAACCTTCTGAGCCAGGACATCTCATTATGCCAGCAGAAAGCCATCCATTGCTTTGATTTGGTTTTGGGGGTTTTTGTTGGTTTTTTTAAGGCTTTTTTTTTTTTTTTAAACTATGTTGATTTTACACCAAACTATTAATTAGAATCATTCACAGACAGTTCCCAATGAACACTACAGCCAGCTTACTATAGGAGGGGAGGGTGATTCAGCTTGCAGATCACTAAAATATTTAATAGCCCCAATAGGGAATGGATTCTGTGAGTTCTCGCTAAAAGCATTATCATTTGTTCACAATTCCTAACTGATGTCTACTTCTGAAGCAGTGTTTTGGCTTAACAAGTCATTATTCCCCTAACTGGTGCACTGTTTACTAGTGCATCGGTCCGTATTTTATTGCCATGATACAGTCAGGTGCCTTACAAAGGTGTCATTCTAAATTTTCTTAAAAAGTAAAAATAACTGAATAGATGCGAGTAGTCAGGACTGTTTGAGACCCACTGGCTTCCTACTGTCATTCAATCTGTCCTTTAATTTATTAATAACTGATTCCTTCACCAACTTTTCTATTTTGCTAAGGAATGGGACGATACTTTAGACAGTAGATGGATAATAGAGAGTGTAGATTTGTAATCAATTATTTTAATTCACACTTTTGAATGCTACATAGCATTAACACTGAAGGTTCTGGAATTTCCTTGGTACTCCAAAAATTGGTTTTGTTTTTTTTTTTTTTTTTTTACATCAGTAAAAAAAAAAAAGATTTTTTTTTTTTTTTTTTTAAAGGACAGTTAGGTATAGTGAACAAACTTAAGTGTTAGATACTGAACTTTTTCCAGTTACGAGTAGACTGAAAATGCCCCATCCCTGGCAGTGTTCGAGGCCCGTGTGGATGGGGCTTTGAGCAGCCTCGTATACTCAATCACGCCCGTTTCCTCCATGCGAGGAGACAGCCCGTCACCTCAATTACAGAAACGCGGCGCAGACAAAAGCGCTGCGGGAATATTCCCCGGGGGCAACTCCAGCGGGGCGGAGGGGGGACGCAGCCAGTGCCGGGCTGTGCCTCGGAACAAGGGTAAGCCTCCCCCGCGCCCTCGCCACCCGCCTCCCCGGAATAATTGATTTTATTAAACTATTCATCGTCGCTCCCATTCGGCGCGGTCCTCCGCCGGGACGCCGAGCTTACCCCCGCCCGCTCGCTCTCTCCCTCCTCCCGGGGTCCCCGCCGCAGCCCAGGCCGCTGCCCCTCCGCCCCCGGCCCAACCGAACCGCGCTGCCCGGCCCCGGGGCAGGTCGGGAGCTGTAGGCGCCGCGCCGTCCCCGCCTCCTATTGTCGCTGCGGCGGCGGCTGCCGGCGTTGGGCGAGGGCCGCGGCGCACTCCTCCCCCTGGGGCCGAGCGAAAGGGGCGTCGCCGCCGCCGCCGCCATGGCCGGTTGTTGTCAGTCGCTGGCAGCGGGTTATGGCGACGGCGGTGAATGAATTCTCCGGGCGGCAAAGGGAAAAAGAAGGGCTCAGCCGGCTCCAGCTCCGCGCCCCCAGCCGCCGGGGCCTCAGCCTCCTCGCCGCCCGGGCCGGCCCCCCCCGTGCAGCCGGCGGGGGCGGCGGCAGCGGCCTCCCCCCACAAGCGGAACCTGTACTACTTCTCGTACCCGCTCTTCGCCGCCTTCGCCCTGCTCCGCTTCGTCGCCTTCCAGCTCGGGCTGCTCTTCGCCTGGCTCTGCGAGCGCCTCTCCCGCGGCGCCCTCATGGCCGCCAAGGGCAGTAGGGCCGGGGCCGGCGACGCACCCGAGCCCGGCNCCCGCCGCCCCCGGACTGAAAAGCCGCGTTTCAGACTAATTTCACAGGCAAAACAAGTCTTTGCTTTTCTTTCTGATAACTTTAGTTTAAAGTTTGTGATGCGGAGGTTTGGGTGAGGCGATTAAAAATCGGGGGGCGGGCTGAAGTATGACTGTAACTAGCTTTGGGTTTAACCACGGCAGCCGGACAACAAAAGCACCAGGGACAATAATAAGGGTGCATCCTTTAATGTTGACATGATGTTCTGACAGACGGTGTGTTGAAGTGAATCTTTAGGAAACTTGGCCCCCAAACTGCCCATTTGGAGTCATCTGACTTTTAAGGAAAGCAATATTTATTCATCTTTTGGCAGTTGCTTTCTAAAATGGGTTTTCTTAAAGAAGCTATCACTATATGACTAGAAGGTGTTAAGAAGGGTGTTTAAGGTTTGATTAAATAAAACACAGGAGTGAGGAATTATTCCGTATTTTTTTTCTGTCTAGAGGATTAAAAAAAAAAAAAAAGCGATTGCTGGTGCATTTGGTTTAGCCATTTAGTCTAAATGCAGCAGCACAACTCTTGTTAGCATCCAAAAGGTAGTCCTTAGGGGTACGCCGTGCTGGGTTTTAAAATGCTCTGGAAACACCAGAATACTTTATTATGCCCTTTCAGTTGAGCTTTAGTAAAACTACTATCCTGGAGGAGAAGGTTAAAAATACAGGAATAGACCTGAAAGAGAAGCTACGTGCTGAGAGCATCATGAAAGCGAGGGATGTGTCTTGGTTTCCATTGAGGGTTTGGGAGTGTCAGCGATAACCTCTGGGATAAAAAAACCCCACCGTGGGTAGCAAGGTCAGTCCAGAACAGATGTACAGTAGAAGAGCACTGAGGGTCATAGGAGCAAAGCATGAAACAAGGTACCTCTAGCGTAAAACTTCAGTGTTCTTGATGATTGCTCTGTGAAGAGTAGCTAAGCCTTAAATTATCAGGTGCCTTTTCCACTGTTGTGGCTTATAATTGTCGGTGGTTTGAAGGGTAAGCCTTCACATACGGATTTTAATCATGGGCTTGCTTTATAGATATTTTTAGAGTTGTCATATATGAATTAGCTGCAGAGGTCATACATCCAGTAAGAAAAAAAGGTCTTTGCTGCTAACACTTGGAAAGCTGTTACAACCCTGCACATGCAATCTTAATTTTCCTGAGAAAGAACTCACTTTGCTTTAGTTCATAGATTTGATATTTGCTTATCTGTTTTTACCAGAATACATGCATACCTTTGAATTTGATACGTAAACAAGTTTTTTATAATTTGCAACAGAAAACAATTTATTAGGTATAGTATGTGAAATGGTTAGGACTTCTGGATTGTCTAATATCCTGTTAATTATGTGGCGGTTTTGCTGTTCTGGAAGCTACGCGCGCTTCAGTAATTATGATAGCACTTCTGGTAATTTTTATGCTTCTGAATTACTGTGGAAATTAATATTCTTGTTCTGGTATTTTTAAAATCAAGCTTAACACCTCTTCCTGTGACTGAGAAGGCGCATGTGGTAGGTTGACCCCAGCCAGCACCTAGGCACGCAAGTAGCTGCTTGTTTACTCCCCTTCATGGCACAGGGGAGAGAGCAGGAAGAGCAAAAGTGAGAGAACTTGTGGCTCAGTGTAAGACATTAATAAGCAAAGGAAAGAGGTGGGGGGAAGAAAAGTGATGCAAATGCGATTGCTTACCAGTGCCCAGCCAGTTCCCGAGCAATGGCTGCCTTGGAAGACAGCCCCCGTCCTGTTCTTCCTCTACCCAAGTTGTTATTGCTGAGCATTATACTATATGATATGGAATATCTTTTTGGCCAGCTTAGGTCAGCTATCCTGCCGGTGTCCTTTCCTAACTTCTTGTGCACCACCAGCCTACTCACTGGGGATCTACAGTGGGGAAAAAGAAAACCTTGAGGCTGTGCAAGCTGTTCAGCAATAGCCAAAACATTACTGAGTTATCCATGCCTTTTAGTCACAAATCCAAAACGCAGCAACACAGGGGCTGCTATGAGGAACATTAACTCCGTCCCAGCCAGACCCAGTACAGCAAATCACTGGCTTCTAAGGAATGTGACTTTTTAATTGTATTTTCAATGTCTTAATCACTGAGAACTACTAAACCGTTCTGTGTGGATTCAGGGCACTACCTTTGTAAATAGCTCTGTTTGGTGTATTGCTTTTTAAACTTCTCCAGTTAAAAGGTGGAAGTGAGATTTTAATGATGACCTTGGCAGATTTGTAACTGCTCTTCAGAATAGCAAAACAATTCGAGCAATAGCAGAGGTGGTTGGAATCATCTCAAATTTGATTTCTAATAGCCATAATCAACATTAGATTTACACTGCAGTCAAAACTGTTTCTATAGGTGATGGGGAAAAGCTTAAAGGAAAAAAAGGCTACAGAATGAATCAAACTCACTCAGCTTCAATGATTTAATTTATCTGGCTTTGTCCTTAACAGTCAGGATATATGAGGCTGGTGGAGAAATGGCAGTGATCAAATGATTCCCAAGGCGTGTGAGGTACGTGACCTTAGGAAGGTGATGCTCCTGTGGTTTGTGTTGGTAAGAAGAGCAAAGTGTGGAATTGCCTGCACAGGGTAACTTGCCAAGTGTTATTAAAAGATTTTTGCATCTGGAGAGGAGCAAGAGAAAACCCCTAAGAGGATTCTAGAAATGTATTGAAATATTTTTACTGGCACTAAAATTTGTGAGAAAATAGGTTTGGGCCTGAAGTTATCGAAAGATTTGAGTGCAGAAGCAACACAATCACTGGTAACCGGCGCTTAGGAATAGTTTTGTGAAATGATATCTCTTTTGAAACTAGGGTAATGATACATGAAGGTTTCATTGTAGGCATTTTTCTTTTTTCTAGCACTAGCAGCTTGTTAATGCTAGTCAAGTTTAAATTGTAATACTTAATGTGCTGTATTCCTGTATGGAAAGACATGCTTAGTGTGACATACTACCTTGCAAAAGTATGTTTCCGTGTGCAGGCAAGTATCTTTTTAATGCGGAGTATTTGTAGAAGGGGAGCAATATGAAGTAGATATGAATATCTCTTCAATGGGTTATTCTCTGTCATGGTGTCAGATAGTATAGGTTAAGCATAGGCGTGTTCATGGTTGTAATTGGTGTAATATCCATTTAGGACATTGTTGGTGCGGAGGTGTACTCTAATTCTACATGTACTGTACTTCATATGAAAGCTGACATACACCTGCGATCCAGCAGTTTCACGATAGGATGAGCAAAGAAATACTCCCCCGTGACAAACGAGCTGCTCCGTACAAAAGTTAACCAGAGGAAAAGTGTCTCATGTCACTCCTGTAGTATCCGAGACTCGTTGCTTTTGTTCTTGAGTTTCTATGCTTCTAGTGTTACTTTGATATTGGCTATCACTGGAAGATTGAGGCATGTCTCAATTTGATGTTCCAGAAAGAAAAACTGTTAACTTCACCATTTTTGTTGTGAATGAATATGTGTAGGCTAGCTTTTTTAACCTTTCTTTTGGTGGAGGGTTGTTGGGAGTTTTGTTTTTTGTTGGGTTTTTTTTCTTTTTTCTGTTTGTTTTTTCTTCCAGGGGACCAAACTCTTTGAGGCGGATGGAGAAGTATTCCTAAAACGGGCAAAAGTGATTTGAGGCTGGTGTAGTACTTGTTTTTAATAGGAAAGCTTATTTGAAACTAAGTAGATACAAAGTTGACAGTGTCCCTTTAACTGTTTCTTTAAATCATAGGATTTTGTTCAAATATGTCTTCCTTCCTCTTAACTTGTTTTACGTAGCATTAAATGGAACCGTTCCGAAGCTTTGATTTATTACAGACAATAATGGGTTCACTTCCTTTTTAAGCAGGACAAAAGGAACAAGCTGTTGAATGGTATAAGAAAGGAATTGAAGAACTGGAAAAAGGAATAGCTGTCTTAGTAATTGGTCAAGGTAAGCCAGTTTTGAGTTTTGTGGGAAAGATTTTGGTGTATGGTTTCTTCAAAGTGAGGAATCAATATTGTAGGTGCTAGGAATGGTCTGCTGAATGAATTCATGAGAATGCTTCTTATTCCTGTTTTAGCTGTAAGGGAACACCGGTCCACTTCGCTGTTCTACCTTAATGTTCTGGTCTATAACACATGCAAATCTTGCTCCAAATATTTCCAGGCTATCCAAAATCATAAGCAGTTCATGAACATTCTAAACTAAAATGCTTGATTTCTTATGTAATGGGAATGCCAAAATATTGCATTCTCATTTGATTTGCCAAAGTTGACAGTTCATGTTCTCACTTATGCAGAATTTTATATTCACTTCAGTATAATTAAAAAAGAAACATCCCAATTTGGAATGGTCTAGCATTGTGTTTTGGCTTATGCCAAAATAGCTGAAAATTTCCAACAAAGAAAGCCATCTGTGTATATGGAAACATTTTAAGCTGTAGTGTAGAAGCAGGTACATACTATAGAGAAATAGGTGTAGTGATGGACTTGCTAAGGATTTCTGTCCTCAAAACAATATAACAGTAACAACCCAACCCCCCAGGAAAACCCTAAACCTGTGACTGCTTTTGCAGACTGCTGTTCTGTTCCTCAGCTACGTTTAGAAATTTTTGTGAACAGTATATCAGTATATGGTGACATGTTAATTATGCAACAATACTAGTGGCATTTGATACAACCCATCTAAATTGCACAGTTTAAAAAAAAAAAAAGCTTGACATGAACAGACATTATTTTTTAGGAAGTGGTGATATTAATGTCTGTAACTCTGTGTGTTTTGAAATGTAAAGGGACACAGTCAACTGAATTTAAAGCTGTTAATTTTGCCAAAGTGAATTATTTCAAATTGTACTTGCCTCTCAGTCACTTTTCAAGCGTTGTAAAAATATTTTTTGTTCAATTTCTCTACAGAAAAATGCAATGTCAAAGAAAATATATTAGGTCGGCATGAGTTGTTAGAAAATATGCAAAGCAAAGCGTGGGTTCCCACTGCTCTATGAGGGAGTAAAGCAGATAGTGCCAACTAACTTTAAATTTTTGATCAAATAGAAAGCTTTAGGATTTTTTTCATTAGTTTTGCAACAATGTTCCTTAGTGGAGGGGGTAGATAAGAGGTGGGAGAAAGAGGAGGGAAGGCTGGGTGTCAGTATTTTAGCACTTAAAAAAGTTGATTTGCCAAATTGTGTGTTAATGTTGATTTTTCTTTGTAAGGTGAGCAGTGTGAACGGGCTCGACGTCTTCAGTCTAAAATGATGACAAATTTGGCAATGGCCAAGGATCGCTTGCAGCTTTTAGGTACCAGTTACAATTCATGACTTTGGAAAGTTTGTCATTATTTGCACAACTTCATGTAATGCATTCTTCTAAAATACTTATTTGATTTTTAAAGTAAAAGAGTCATTGTCTTTGTAAGGTCTCTTAAGTTTATTTTTTAGTTGAGAGTCAATGCTGCTGTTGGATTTTGAAATTGGAATCTCATGATCCACTTCCCTATGCCTTAAGAAATATGTGTAAAAGTAACTGAGAAGTCTTTATATCATGGCACGCTTGACATAAACTGAGGAAGTCTTGACTAATTTGTATTGTAGTTCGTTTAGGATTTCTGTGTTAGAACTGTGGTAAAACGACATATTGCTGATCATGAGTACTAAGTGTGCGCTCTGTATGTGTAACCACTTCATGTTCTGTTAATTCTGATGTCACTTATATAACAATTTCCAGATTGTTGGTATCTACTGTAATAATAATTCTTTAGCATTATGTAGGCCATAAGGTTGTGAAATCTTGATTCTCATTAATTTCTATCTAGTATTAGTCTATTTTAAGACTAGTGGGTAAGACCACTTATTTTCAGAAGTGTTGTACAGTTTTAGCTGTATCAAAATGAAGTGTTGTATATAAGCTCTTAATGGACAGAGTAAAACAGGCAGGATTGGAAATGGCATCTTATTGTGTATGATAAACAAAGATTCCCCCCCCCCATCAAGAAACAAACCCGTAGCTTTGTGTAGTGCATCCTCTAAATTGAGAATTTAATGCTTTCAGTTCCGGCAGTGAAATGAAAGGAAACGTATTTTCTTTTAAATTTCTCTTTAAGGAATGTACTTGAGTTTAACTTGTGTATCTGCAGCTTTAATCTTGCACTGTGTTGTTCTAACTCCCCGGTCTAGGAGCATATAGAGCAGACAGGAAAACTCATGTTGTTTTCTCCTCTTACACTTTGTGGTTCTGTGGTCCTAACTGGGCGTGGACAGGGAAGTTTTGACAGCCACAAGAAAGTGAATCCCTTTTGTTTCCCTTGAGTTTCTGGTGTCCTTAGGTCTTTTTGGAAAATAAGTGAAGGGAACGTGGGGTGAAAGAGGCTTCCAGCTTCTATGCATTGTTACGGGTGCTTGTCGGTAGAACCTTAGTATATGCAGAAAACATATTTTCTGTTCATTAGGGTTAAAGGCTGATTTCTAGAGGTAATATAAACTAGGGAACAAAAGAGTGAAAGTGATAACATGCTAACAATCTTTGATAAGGTATGGCTTGTTGCTGATAGCCTAATTACAAGTAACTAAGATTTCTTTAAAAAATTTTTCTGTTTTGAGGTAGCAGTGTCTGTATTTTGTGGGTAGTGCTTCATCCTTGCTTGTGTTATTGCAGTAGCGCTTGCAATGCTGATAAGTTGCTGACTTGCTCTGCTCTGATTGAAAAGATAAAAAGGGTAAGCATTGCAAAAAAAACTAAGTTGGAGTGAAGCGGGAATGTTCATATCTACTACCAGAATAGCTGGTATGATAAAAAAAGACTTAAAGTAGACATTAATATAAAATATTTCGTCCTGCTTGCTAGACAGAGATGTGATTGCAGGCTGCAGATTGACACCATTGATGGGAGTGTGTTGTCTGATCACACCCATGTGCCATCACCATGTGTTATCACACCACTGATGCCTTTTAATGTTAGACCAACAGGGTGTAATGTAGCTACTTATTTTGGATGATAGCTTTGCTATTTTGAGCCCTGTCTTCATCTTAAGTCTAAATTACTGTATCGTATTGCATTTTAAAGCTGTACTTCAGCCTGAAAGCTGAAGTTAGTCCAGGTACGTTTCAGAGCAGCTCAAGGTGACTTGATCACTTTGACAGTCCAGTGACAATATTGAGTTGTGCTAGCTGTCAGGGGACTTCCAGATGATACCGTTACACCATATACCACACCACTGGTGGTGGCCCCTGTGTTTGACACAGTTTAGGGTGTGTTAACTGCACAGTTATTTAGATGAGTGCATAAATCTTGCTCTGATGGTCTTCATAGACCTGATCTGTCCTGGATGACTAATCGCCCATGCTAGAATCATTATATTTGATATATTTAGAAACACAAGAGGATATTTGTTTTCTACAGATGATACATAAAATTCAGCAGTTTGCTATTCCTAAACGTACGTAACTACAATGTCCAGTACAACGCTATTCAATTCTAACACTCTACATGTGTTGTACGAATCTGCATTCTCCCATTTCAGACAGACTTTCTGTAGGAGAACAGATTTCTGTCAGCACAGGTGCCTTTCTGTATGTGTAGCTTCAGTATTTTGGTTGAAGGACACACGGCACATAATTCAAATGTCTTTCATCAGTATGCTTTTTGGTAATAATTCTGCCCATGTATAGATATGGGCTTCAATGGACACCTTTTGGGGTTCTTCCAGTTTCTTGGAGGTGATGGTGTTTTTGCTTCAGGCTTGTGTTACAGGGTAGGTGGTTTTTTGTTTGTTTGTTTAATTAGTATTGCCTGAGTAAGATGATGGCTGCAGTGGTGTTTATTTGGTAGGTTTACGTCAACGTTGTATCATCAAGGAGAAATAATGAATGAGATTCTGTAAACATTTCTTTCCCAGTGTCTGGAGACATAGGGAGAAAGCATTTAAATGGAAGGTGATAGAGTATTTTAATTCCCTGGAATAGCATTTAATAGCTCCATTTATTTTCATTATTCCAGCGGGTTCTACAGCTACACTGTCTCAAGAAAAGTGATATATTTGCTTTGAGTAATTTTATGTGCAATATTAAAATTACATGTTGATGTGTAAAGTGATAGGAATTGAAACTGGACAACAGTTGGATTACATCTTTGTGTTGCAGTCTTGTAGTTCCTGAATATGTGAAGCTTGCTAAGCCATTGATAATTGTGGTAAAACTGTAGCGTTGAAGAAAATGGCATTTCCTGAATTCCTGCTCAAGCCAATTGATTTTATTGTGGTCATTCACTAGAAAGTTTGGGGTTTTTTGTAAAGTTCTGAAAAGTTCTCCATAATTTAACTGATTATTTAATGTCTTACCAAGTCTGTTAATACTACTGTTGTTTCCTAAGCTTCTGTATGTGCTTTCCATTCAGATTGCATGTGCTGGGCAGGGAGTAGACTGTTCGGCTGACTCCTTCAGTACTGCTGCGCCCACTCAAATAGTACACTAGGTTTGTGGTCAGTCATACTAAAAGGACTTTCTTAGACTTCTTTAGAAGGAGATTTCTTTGAGTAACTTCTTGCAAGTCATACAAAGCTTGTGGCTGTTTGTAGGCTGTTCTTTTGTGACTAACATTTTGTTGTTTTACTGTACCTGACTCTTCAATGCTTTAATTTAAAACAAAGAAAACCCTGGGTGCACATACTAATCTTGAACTTTAGCTTTTCATATGTGCCTGTGGCTACTAAGTTTTCACTCTAAACTGCACCTTGTTCAGACTGGATGTTATTATTAAACCATCACTTGAACTAGTGGGTCTAAAGACACTTTTCAGGGAAGCTAAGCAGTGAGTGGTCAGGGGCAGGCAGAAGAAGAAAGGAATGAAGCAGAAAGACTGGAAAAAGATCTGCAATAGACAAAGAAACAGAAGCAAGGAGGTATTGAGGCTTATTGGTTGTATGATCTGCAAGCTCTGAATGACAGTTCTTCCTCCAGTCAGGGCATTTATGATCTTGGGCATGCATATTTTTGGTAGAATTCGGCTTCTTTTGCAGTACGTGCTTTCATGTTGCCAGAGGACATCAGTCTTCTACTTGGCCATCTGTTTTCCTGCAGCTTCTTGGTACTCTTTATCTCTTGAAGGAGAGGTGGAA
>VXBH01005993.1:219348-253853 GCA_013400035.1 Rynchops niger | reverse complement strand
TGCCTTGCATCCTTACAAAACATGTTTTGTTTTTGCAAAAAAGGGGTGGGTGTATGAAATAAAGGTGGGAGAGGCTGTAAAGGGCCCCAGGAGTAAGGTCTAGAGGCTTTTAACTGCAGTGGGAAAAGCAGGAATGGTACGTGAGCTGCGGAGAACAAATAGTCCTGAGACCTTAATTCGTGTTTTGTGTCGTTTGCAGCCTTACACCTCTTTGACTTATGCTTTGGCTAGTTTATCATGACATCTTAGAGTTAATTTATTTCTCCTTAATCTTTAACCTTATAAATCTTGTATTCAAACATTTCTGAAGTTAATCCTCTTAAAGAACACAGCTTGAATGAGAATTTTGACTTAATTTCAAGGCAGTTATATTTCTAAATAGACATCTTGAAAGACATCATCGTAATATGTATATATATATGGTGTTTTGCTTGAACAGTTGAGGTTTCTGTAAAATGTTGACTGGCTGTTACTACTAAAGTGAAACATTTAATATGCAGGAAAGTGATGATTCCTTGCAGTTGGTCAAAAGTAACACCTTCGGGAGGACTTTCAGAAATGGTTTATCAACACAAATATTTAGTAAATGAAGTTGACTTAATCCTGACTATTGCTTTTGGGAAGTAACTGTAATATGTAGACCGGAAAGATCGTAATTAACTCAGCCCTAAATGGCTCGTTTTAAAGCTGTTTTCGGTCACGCACATACTGACAGAACTTTCTTAGAAATTTGCTAAACGTGGAATAGATAGAAATAGTCCTTTTATCTTTAACCCTGTATCAAGTATAACAAAGCCAAACTTGACATTTGTGTGTTCAACATACATAAATTTTCTTGGTTCATTTTTATTTTTTGTTTGTTTATTTTGTCCTTTTTCCTCCCTCCCCCTCTGTCTACAATGTAGAGAAGCTGCAGGCAGTTTTGCAAATTTCCAAGCCGCAAACGGAGGTCTATAATGACAGTACTAACCTGGCATGCCGCAATGGACATCTCCAGTCAGGTGGGTTTGGTTTTCCCAGCGCCTATTGAGGGGATGTCTCTCAGTTTCTGGTGTATTACAGGGAAAAATATGCAATGCTATGTTCTGGCCCCGCCAACTTAAAAAAATTGGTTTATATTTCTGTTTTTAAAGGCTTTATATAAAATACATTCCATCCTTTCTATGACTTTGACAATACTTTGATTTTGTACTGTTCAGCTCTCTCTTACAATGACTGTCCTAGAATCCAAAACTATTTACTAAGGCAACATTTTAGAAAATATTTCTCCTGTTATATTCTTAAAGGAATTAAATTAAACCTGTTTTAGAAAGTGTCAAAGTCAGTGTAGGATATGTAGATTATATATTGTGCCCACTTAAGTAGCTCTTCCTTTATGATATTGTGAGAGTGAAAGTGCATGTGCATTCAGCTGCTTTAAATTTTAAGGGTTTTTGCTCCGAGAAAGTGATAGATGATTAAAACGGAGTTGGGGGGAGGGGTAACAGCTCTTGGTTTTTTGTCAAAGAAGGTTATTTTTATCCTTTCCCAGAAGACTGTACCAGGGATACTAAAATACCAGAAGTAAACTTGTTTGTCTGTACGCAGTAAAATTACTGTGAGATTTGTGAATTTTCTTCAGGGAATGTTTTAAGCCAGCAGTAAGCTGTTGTCACAACTGTGATGTCAACTGATAATTCGTACAGTAGACTACAGTGAAGTTAAATAAAATAGAGAGCTAACAAGAAGTGGAATTCATAAAGCTTGTCTACTGAGTCAAGAGCAGTATTCAGTTTTTAAAGTAACTAAATTTGAAAGTCAGTATAAACACATGCTTTGTGGTTTTTTTTTTTTTGTTTTTCCTAGCTCCGTTTCTAGTTCTGAAGTCATCTTAGTGTTTGTTTTTCTTCTTTCTAATGCATGAGAAATTGAAGTAATGGAACTATGTCATGTTAGGTACCTTTAGATTAGTGTATGTGTGGTATTTTTTGTGAACTGCATTTGTCAAGAAGATGTAGTTAAAATGGCTCTTCGGTATAAATTCCTCTGTAGACTGAGCTTGAGAACTCTTTACCGTAAATGATCCAGTACAACTCTTGTCTCTTTACCTGGTTGGCTGCAGATTAAATGAACAAATACATGCAAAAAATTGATAACATGCTCCATCTGATCCAATACGAAGAGCTTTTTCTTTAAACTCTTTCCTTTATATGTTTTTGTACCTTTTCCTCAGTGTATCTCAGAATTGGATGCTGCAGGAGAAAATTAGACTGACCTTTCACTCTGAAAACCGTAATTCTGGTTAAATCTCTTAGTAAGAAAGCATAGAATAGCCATTGTCATCTGCTGGAAATGAAACATTTTGCCAGTTCTGTGGAAGGTGTTTTTATTTACAGAAGTTGCTGTAGCAGGAGGTGGTGATTGTTGGTAAACTTGTGGAAATTGGTATCAGTCAGTTTACCCATTTGGAATGATATTCCTGGTGACTTACAGAAGATGGATGACAGAACCACTTCTGCAAAATTGTGTAGGAAAGGGTAGCGAAACAACTCCAAAGGGCCATGGTCTTTTGGGGATGCTTTTTTTCTGAGTAAGTGTTTTCTGACTTTCTGAAAAGGAATGTGGGTTAATGGAGAAACTTTCATTTACCAGGCTCAGTGGGATCTGAGAAGAGACAGAAGGACTAAAGATCAGGTCATTAAAAAAAGTGTTAGGTACTAGGCATCTTCTGAATTACTTTGAAAAAGACTTCAAGAAGCTTGTTGCATTTCTATTTGCGTTTACATTGTCATAGGTAAACTTCAGATTTATCACTTGTGGAAGTTAGAGTTTACCCAAAGTACTGAACTTCTCCTGCAGCTATGGGGTCCCTGGTAGTACCTGAGAAGTCATCCTATTAATTAATGTCTGAATTTCTTAACTGCCTGGTGCCTATCTCACTCTCTCACGTTCTCTTGTCTCCATTTTTTTGGAGTGTGGAGCGGGGGAGTCTTGTTTGTAAGAACATGCTGGCGCTACACTTTTTTCTTAAAAGTACGTCACTTATGTTGTAATAAAGATGGCATTTTCATACGGACAGCTGCAGTCATTTAAAACCGCAAAGTAGATGACAAATTTTTGGAAAACTGTACAAAACCAGCTTGCAGGCTACTTGAGGTAAGAGGACTACTGTTGCTGAGAAAACAGAGGTAGTGCAGAGGTTCTGAGCCACAGGGGTCTGGCATAAGCGTTGTTTTTCTGTCTTCATAAAGTATTACTTGTGCTTTTGCCTCATCAGGCTGGGCTTTTTAAAAGTCCAGGATTTTATGAAGTGTGAAACATGGTCATTCATAGTTTTAACATCAAGAATGCCTTTTTGCTTATTCTTTGGTCAAAAAGTGCTTTGCTTTCTTTCATTTGCCTTCAAAGGCCAAAGTCTTTACAGATGTTTTTGCTGCTTAATTCTGTCTGATACTGTATTCTCACAGCTATACTGCACACTTTTTATATTTCCATAATGTTACTGCTTTGAGATTCTTCCTTCTTTGAAGATACTGTTTGTGTCAGCCTTTCAGACCAATTTACTTGATTGTAAACACAAATGACTACCTATTCCTGTCTTTTTCATTCATCGTTTCCTACCTTACCTGAATAGCTGGAGATTTTTCTTGAAAATTTATCTGATAGATGTATAGTAAGATTTTATAAGACCTTATTACAGCAGTATCACCTGCCCTTCAGTTGCAGAAGGCTATGCAGTAACTTAAGACTAATAACAAGTAGCCTTGACCCAAAAGTTTATTTTAAAATACATATTTATTGTTTAATATCCATCACTCTTGTTATCATAGCAGTCTTAAATTAGATGTAAAACAATTCAGCTGTATTATATTTTTTCCTTAGACACGCATGTTTTTCTTTTCATTGTGGGTTGTTGTTTTTTGTTTTTAAACTAGCTTGGGAACGAGATTATGCCAGTCTTGCCAAAGGCAGCATTTATGACTTTTATGAACTTATTCACTAGGCATACTATGCTGAAAGTATTACGTTAATTCATTGTGCCATTTTACAGTTAACATGTAAATCTCAGCATGATACACGATCAGAGAAAGCATTCAATTTCTCCCTCTTATCACAACATTAGCACCGTGCAAGTAGCTAGTATCTTGTCTCATTTTTAACTTGGAAGGATTTGCTGGCATGTTTTAAATAGCAGGCATGTATTGGCAATGTCTTTCAAGTTGCAAAAATTCTACTCTTAATAATGATGTTTTTAATAAGGAGTTTCCTAAGTAGAAGAACAAGTAGCAATAAGATCATTTTTAACACCATAATTTGGTAACAGTAGATCTTTGACATGGCTCTGTCAATTCATAGAGGAGAAAAACTGATCTGTTTAGCTCTGCTACCATTTGAAACGTGGAACTTGTCCTTGTTAGTTGCTGAAGCTTTCTGTTAGGTAGCTTTTATTACTTGAATCTACCTATTTAAAAAATCTGAATATAAGCTTTGAAGAAATTACTATTTTGGGGCCTACCCTGAGTGCTGATCCTGAATTGTGATCAGTCTTGCTATCGCTACATGTATTTTTCTATGCAATATTTGCAGAAAATGTATAGCTAAGCAGTTTAAAGACTTTTTTTTTTTTAAATACATACACAAAGTTACAGACAATTCTAGCCTAGTGATTTCCCCCCCCCGCCTCCCAACCTGGGGTCCACAGACCACATATAATAACTTCTCATAGTCACTTTATATCAGTTATCCATAGGATAAGGATCTTTGGAGGAGTATTCCCTGATGATTTTTAAGGTTTCACAACTAAAGGCTGGAAACTGTTCTGCAATACTGCAACTGCTTATTTTAATTTGTACTTTTTTTTGATGCTTGAGAAATTAAAAGTTGTTTACGAACATATGCCTTAACCTGTTTTAGATGCACAAAAGAAAATATAATTGGTTTGCTTTTTAGAAGTACAAAGCATACTTTTATCTTTATTAGATAAATAAGCTAGAGCTGCATGCTTCCCAGATTGTTTCTGTGTTTCCATGTGTGTAGTATGATCAGGCTGCTCTTAAAGTTGTTCAAAAATATCCTTACTTCACTTTATTTTTAGAAACAGCTACATATAATAAATGCAATTTAACATTTCTTTCTGTAAGGGAGTCTGAAATTGGACGCCTCTGTCTGCTGCTTATTACAATTTAACTAATAGAAAACCTCAGAAAAAATTTTTCTCCTTGTTTGTTGTGTATATATTTGGATGTCAGTTTAAAATTGCAGGGATGCTTTCAGGACCAGATAGTTATTATTTCTATATGATCTAGTGGCGTTAGCTTGTAGCTTTAAAGTAAATTATTCTGTCCAGTCAAGAATTAGAGAGTAAAATCAAAACGGTTGAGCCCCTATTACTATCCTATAAGTATATATGAAGTAGAAAATTGAATTGTTCAGTGTTTCAAATACACTTGAAAAAATGCCACGGTCTCTCTTTGTGATTAGAACGTATTTTAGGCACTTCCTTACTGTTTTATGCAGAATGGTGAAACATTTGGCAAAAGGCTGCTGGAGATTTTACAAAGGTTTTAAGCCCGCTTGCATCATATTTTCAGTCTTTCGGCAGATGACAGATACAAATAGGTAAGAAAAGTGTTTTGGGGGTTTTGCATTTGTTACAGCAAAATATATATTTTACACAATGAAACAGTAGGGACTGTCAGTCTGACAAGTGATGTACATGTGGTCTTAAACACTTCGTGTCTTAGAAATAGGTGAACTTTAGATAAACTGTAATTCTGAAAAGTTTGATCACATTTTTATTTACTACTTAAATGAAAATTTGTACATAAAATGAAGTTTCCCTCCGGGGTTGATACTGAACAACTGTGTTCAAGAGTAGTTCATCAGTGTTTCTTTCTGTGCTACCCATCAGGACTGACCACAGAACATGGGTAAACTTAGTGGCCTTGATTCCTGGAGGTACAGCTAGAGTAAATAGTAATTTGTAGTTAAACCTTTCTCTATTTCCTTCCGCTCCCATATTTCCAGCTTTCTGAAATATTCCTTACCTGTGCAATTATATGATGCTCAAAATTGCAATGTGTGTCTATCGTTCTTAATAGATGGGAAAGTGTGATAATTGAGCAACATGTTAGGGTGAATGAGATGGAGAAAAACTACTTTAGCTTTTTGAAGTCTTCCCATGTTGACTTTAAGCCAGCTGTGCAAATGAGGATGAAGGGAAAAAAACCCAAACAATCGAACAACAAAACTGAGTGCCACCTTTTGATTAAATTGTACCGAAATGCTGAGTAGCTAGGTTTTTTTAATGCTGCTTTTTGAATTTGAAAGTTACTAAGTATGCTTAATAATGAAGAGTTTTTGTCTTGGAAATTCCTGTGCAGGAATGACTAAGTAAATTTAACCAGCTCTGGATCTGTGTGTGACTTAGTCGGTAGCCAGTTTTGGGTTGGGGCTTCTCTTGTTGTTGTGGGGTTCTTTTTGTTTGTTCGTTTGCTTGTTTGTTTTTAACAAGAAATGTCTTGCAGGTAAATGTAGTTAATTATATTCTTTGTTTCCTTGATTTTTGCATATTGATACATCTACATTGTTTATGATGGCCCCTGCAGAGTTTCTTTGACTCTAAAAAGGGGTAGATTTGTGACTGAAAAAGGCTTTAGAAGCTTGTTACACCTGGATAACTGCAGGCTGTGTAATGCTTTGTAGTATGCAAGACTTTTATGTTTAAAGAGGCTGAGAACAGGTTAGTGATTAACTAGTCTTTACATGATACCGTTTTGCTGAAGTATCCTTAGTTGAATTTTTTAAACACAGCATTCAAAATTATGAGGCTTTCTACTTAAAGGATTTTTCACTGAACGGCAATATTAAAAATTCTACATAGAGTCACTAACTTTCTTAAAAATCAGAGTTCTTTGGCCCATTGCTTAAGACTAACAAGACAAACGGAGTTGAAGATTTCAAAAATTTTAGTGAAGAAAGTTGTAGCTGAAATCCATCTTGAACTTCCTTACCTCTGATGCTGTATTTCTCTTATCTAATCGAAAATCTCCTTCATCCTTTTAAAAGGATATAAAATAAGGCAGTACTTACAGTTTTCATTGCAGAAAACAGTACTGTACTAGACAGCTTACAGTACCGTATTCTCACCACAAAACGAAAATCCAATCTGATGCTGTGCTCTAATTGTTAACCAGCCTGACCAACCTGCATGCTTGCTTTAGGACGTTCTTACCTCTTGGTCTCTGGTTTGGTGGTTTAAACTTGCCATTTCTGTGCCAAGGAACCTTATTTTATCATGTATCCCATACGGAGAATGTAGAAATTAAGTGCTATTTCACTTGCTGTGGACAAAAATGGCCTTTTGTAGTTTTAATCACCTGTAGTAAATATATTAGGTTATATCTGTCACCAGATTTGAGACCTGCCTTGCTCCATCATGGAGGTCAGTTAGAGCAAGTATGAATGGAATGTGTGGTGGTGTTTGAATTCAGTGATGCAATATTCTAAGACTTAACTATAAATGTAGGAAAGCAATCTGCTTCAGAGGTGTGTCCATTCGAAATATACTTACCCCTTGAGATTTCTGAAGTGAAACAAAGTTGCAAGAAAAAGCATCTGGTAGCTGCTTGCCCTTAGAACTCTTAATTTTCCCAAATGGAAGTGCCTTGGTGAAGATTCTATATGGAGGGTGCTAGATAGCGTTAGCTAGCATCCAAAGTAACCAGCTTGCTAACATCAGTTAAGGAATGAACGCTCTGAATCTCATGGCTTGAAATTTGGGGTTACTATAATGATGATTTTTAGGAGTTCTGGGAAAGGAAAATCTTCTGGCTTGTGTTCTGTCATCTTCTGTCTTAAGGAATAGATGATGTTCTTCCCTTGTTCCAGGACTTAGCCATCCCCCGCTTTTCTAAGATGGTTAGTTTGTGTTAGTTTTGAGAGCTCCTAAAAATTCAAAACTTAACTTTGATGACGTTAATATCCCCTTAAAACTAAACCTCTTTAAAAACTTGTATTGTTCTGCTATAATACTATATTATATGTGCCAACCATACTGTCTTAAAGTTAGAATTGATGGTAAAAGTATGACTGCTGAAAATATTCTCATCACTGGTTTTCTTTATAGAAAGTGGAGCAGTTCCAAAAAAGAAGGATCCATTAACACACACAAGCAATTCCCTTCCTCGTTCAAAAACTGTTGCAAAAACTGGATCCACAGGCCTTTCAGGTCACCATAGAACTCCTAGCTACAGTGGGATATCATCATCTTCTGTGTCTAGACCAGCACCTAACCCTGCAGCTTCAACTCACAAGGTATGGTGAGGATAAATACAGCAATATACACTTGGAAAATCAATGTACATTCCAGAACAAACTTTGGATTTACTGCCTTTATTGCAGTATAATAGTAACAAAAAAAACCCTGAACCCCTATTTTTTTGGCCAAGCGTCTTGAGCTGGGCTGCGCAGTGGAGTTTAGAAATCAGAGGGTATTGGGTGGCTGCTTGGGCAAATGGATTTTAATTGTAATCACAGTAATAAATTATAATACTTGTTTTGAAAATTGCATGGGGAACTGGGGGAAGCTCATCTAGGAGAAAAATAAATATTAGTCCCAGTATGTAAAAGGTGGAGGAAAAAACCCTCTTACTCCGAAACTACAGATTTTTTTCCCCCTATAAATTCCTTCTCTTCCAAAGCATGCATGCACAGGTTGTGTTGCAACCACGTTGAAAAGCAAATTATGGTTAGATTGTGACTTAAATACAAAAGTTAAGTCCTATACTAATAAGACAGAAAAATGCTGCATTTCTTTTGACCCATCTCTTTCCCTTCCACCCTTATCTCCCGCCCTGCTACTCTCACGGTAAAGTAGAATAAATAGCAGAGTAAATAGCAGAGTGGACAGAACATAAGTGTAGTTAAGTGTTATTGCTGCTATAATATCAAGGCTTCTAACTGTCCTGTTATCAAAGTATGACAGCGGTAGAAATTCTTGCTTATAGGTATGGAAATCCGAAACAGTTAGTGATGCTCTGTTTCTAGTGTATGCTGAGGGAAAATACCAAAGTTAAATATAATGAATTATCTTTAAAAAACAAACAAACAAAAACCCCAAACAAAAACCCCCACAAAAAACAACAACAACAAAAAAACCCAACAAAAAACCAAACCTGAAAAAAAAAATCCAAAAAAACCCAAAACCAAACCAAAAAACCCCTCACCACCGTATCCTGAGATGTTCTACTTGTGGCTGAATATGATAGTATGAATTGTAGGAAAATACAGCATCAGAATATCTGGTATTCATTAACGTATTAGGTTTTACTGGAGCAAATGAAAGGTACAAGTAATTTTGTTAACAGTATGCTTTAAAAGTGTCAATTTGGGGTTTTTGTTTGTTTTCTTTTTCCTCCCCCCTCTCCAGGCTGCTCCTAAAAATAGCAGAACAAATAAACCTTCTACTCCTACCACTGCTCCTCGAAAAAAGAAAGACTTGAAGATATTTAGAAATGTGGACAGTAATCTTGCTAATCTTATCCTGAATGAAATCGTTGATAGGTAAGTCTGAAGAAAAGTAGGCTTTTTCAATGCAGAAAACCATTTTTTTGCTCAGTGCAATCTTGTCCCCTTGGAATGAAAATTAGTACTTCTAGTTTTTTGTGGGTTGTTTTGGTGGATTTTTCTGTTGTTACTTTGGCAAAACGATGAAAAATCAAAACAGAAATGCTTATCTTCTCAAAGGCTTAGCAATGTAAGTTGTAGATTTCCTCAAAAGGGTTCTGTATCAATAGTCAAATGCATTAAATTAGTCAGCTGCAGCTGAAAAAGAGTATCTCATTGTTAGACTAATTAGTATTCCATTTCTTTGTCAGTGGTCCAGCTGTCAAATTTGATGATATCGCAGGGCAGGAGCTGGCTAAACAAGCTTTGCAAGAAATTGTTATCCTTCCTTCGCTTAGACCTGAGGTAAGCAACGAGGTTTTGGTGTTACTCTGTGGCAGAATCAAAGAAATGTATTGTGCTTCACATGTGAGGTGCTGATTCTTGAATCCTGTCTTTACTGGTTATGACTGCTATTGATAGCTGTCCTGGAAAAGGAGAATGAAGAGGTTTTGTGTTAAAATACTACCATGAAATTCCTTGTCTTCTCGTTAGTCAGTGTTGGAGAAAGTGACCGAGGCAATAGCTTAAACAGTAAAGCAAAACAAAAACAATAAGAAACCCAGCAAATCACAAACCCCTAAAAACCCAAACAACAACAAAAAAATCCTGAAAATTGGTGACACTGACTGTTGTAGATGTCCATATAGGGTTGGACATACAGCTATGTAAAGGACAAAGCTCAGAACTGGAAGAGTGAAACAGATAAGACTTTTACAGGTAAATTAAGTCGTAACACTATCTGATTTGAAAAATACTAAATTGGTATTGTGGTCATGTTCTCTGTGGATGTTGGTTAGACATTCTGAATAGTCTATTCACAGCAGGAGAGGATACAAAAAAGTATAGTAGCGAACAAGCAAGTATACTGAGGTGTATAACATTTGAGGGCAGATTTCTTCTTCACTGGGCTGAGTGGAAATGGTCCTTTAGGGGTTTATTTTATTTTTTATTTTATTTATTTATGAGGCGGTACCTCAACTACTGTGACTGCCCAGATTCAGGTTGTGGTCTATATACTACTGGAAATTTCTGAGCTGCTTTTTAAAACAAAATTAAATTGGTCATTTTCGAAAGCTGGACTCTTGTAGAAATTGCATGCAATGATTTATTGCGGTGCTGATTATTCAAGCCAGATTCCTGTTTGTTCTTTTTTGCTTGCTTGTGGGTTTATTTTGTCATATTGATGGGTTACTGGAGTTGTTCTGTGGTCTTCCTTTAATGCAGCTTCTGGTTTTGAAGTGTTGTGGGGAAGAAACCTTAAACCTGGCATAGCATCACAGGAATACTAGGCCTGACGAAAACAAAGCTTTGGCATCAAATATGTATGGTCTGGTATTCTTGTGCAGAAGGAAAATGTCATTATACTCTTTGTTATTACAGTGCTTTAGTACGTCCAGTTTGTTGTTTAGTAATGTTAATACAATGAGCTGGGTGGGAATGACTTTGAGATGTGAGGCTTGGAATCGTTACGGCTCTTTTCCAATAATAGCTGATATTTTTCAATTATGTGTTTTTCATATTACTGTAGCTATCAGTGGGCCTGACCTTGGTGTAGGTTGAGGTATACCAAAAAACAGAAAATCCTGTGAATTTTTAAACTTTCCTTGGAGGAAAAGAGGTTGGTTTTCTTCCTTGTAAATTAACGTGATTGATGTGGTAATTATAGGGCAATATTTAGTCAAATACTACTTCAGTTTTAACCTTAATGAAGTTTTGAACTCAAATTCATATTTAAACATGCCAATTAATGGTATTTTTGAAAGAGAGGAAGAGTTGAGGTGAATGAATAGAAAACGCTGGCTAGAGGCATGACTGCAAACATTTAATCAGTAAGATGCTAATAAAACAGTAGCAATTAGTTCAGACCATGTTTAGTATGATTAGTCTGTTAATAAAACTTTAAAAGCCTAGTGTGTCTATCAGTGATAAATGGCAGTTGTGGCTGAACTGTGGTCAGTCATCTTGAAAACACTACACTGGTAGTGGAGCCAGTTTTTATCGTGGATTATGGTTGGAAGGAGCGCCTGCTGACAAGGGTGTTTGGACACGGTGCTATATATAAGTCACTCCCTGTTATTCCTTTTGGTTTTTTGTTGGAATTATTGGAAGCTGGAATGGAGAAGTGCATGTGAGGCCGAAAACAGAACTCTGAAACTCCTGAAGAAAGTGGTAAAGACAAAGTGCTGGGTAAAACAGGCTGCAGGATTAATTAGAAGAAATCTACTTTATGAGAATTTGTAGATTTGCTTGTTGTGATGCTACATATGATGAGTGCAATTTTGTAGTGTAGGAAAGATCCAGTGCAAAGCGAGAGGGAGGAGATTATTATCGGTAGCATCTAAAGAGAGTAGGTGGTTGTTAAGTAATATTTTAAATAGTTTTGGTCAAAGCTTATGTCTTCTCAAGTTTCATTTAATAAAAAAAAAAAAGAAGAGATGAAGTGGTTCTTCCATATGGAGTTAGTAGGAACATTGCTTTAACTCCTACTACACACGTGTATTTCTCCCCTTTTTAAGTGGAATTGATGCTTTAAAGTTGTTAGGCTGGACTGTCTTGAGGAATGTGTTACTGCCTTTTGTACTCATGTCACAGTGCCTTTATGCAGAGAACGATCATAATGGAATTTAACTGTTGTGGGGGAAACAGTAGTGACATGCATTAGGTTAAGTTAGTAATAGAATGTAGTTCTCTTAAACCCCATACTGCTGTAGCATGGCTACTGTTGCTACCGGTGCTAGCCAGTGAGCCATTCCTCAATCTTAAACCATTTTCTTGCAGAGGCAGATCAACATTTTCTTTGAAGGTGACTTACGATGATGTACTTTTCAGTTATTTACAGGACTTAGAGCTCCTGCACGTGGTTTATTGCTGTTTGGCCCACCAGGAAATGGGAAGACAATGTTGGTGAGAAAATTATTTCATGCATGAGTTGGTGGGCTTTGTTTGTAACCGTGAGGTGTGACTTTCAGTTTGGGTGTTGTAATAATAAACTGTATATTCTTCTTGGATAGGTAGTATGGTGTCAATTTAATATAAGAATGCAAAATTGATCTTAACTGTGGATTTTATAGGGGGAGGGAATTGCTAAATTGGTCTCTTAAATTTTCTTCAGTATCACAAGTAGTATTTTGAAACTTAAACTAGCAAGTCTGAGTTTAATTTTCAGAGAGAGTAAAAGTAACATGGTTAGTTGTTTGTGCAGAGCAGTGATAATCACAAATGGCCTGCTGTCCACTAAAATATACTAGAAGGGCATTTCGGAAGTGAGGAAGGAGCAAAGTAGCAAGAAAGGGAGTTGTCTGACTTCCACACTACTATGCAAGGAGCGTAAGTGCTGTGGAACCATCTGGCTGCTGCTTGTCTTATCAGCCTGATGTGCTGGGTTCAGGGAACTGGAGGGAAATGGCTGTGCATCAGCAAGGGAGCGACATATGTCCTGATGCAGCTGAGCTGGGCACATCATTCTGCATCACATGGCGTGGCTGCAGCTGCACCCTCCCTTTGCTGATGCTGAAGCTGGATCAGCTCTGAAGCGCGGGAGCGTGAATGCTGAGCAGCTCACTTTGCCTAATCTGTTATGTTTTACATAGTGGAACATAATAGCTAATCACTAAAATTAAACTGTATAACCAGGGAATATGGTGAAATTGTTAAAGAGGGTACTCCATGTGAACATTCTGGCTGAACTGATTCCCCCGCCCCCGATTTCCTCTGAAAACAGACTTTGTACAGATAGGGTACAGAGGAAAAAAACCAGAACATAATTTTTAATGTGATTTGATCCAGCTGCTACCCTAAATTAGTTAAAACTGTTTAAAATGTCTACTAGGATACATCGAAAGGAGCTGGAGACTTGTGTTCTTCAGTAAGCAAGTTGTAGTTGGCTATGGAGATGGTGTAATTAGACAAGTCCAAGGGAATTTTGAAAATTCTCTAGTGGTTAGACCACTCATCCATTCTTACCAATAAGTGACCTGTACAGAAGTTTTCTGTAACATCTACAAGGTGTTCCCTTTGAAGGAATAGGGGTTTTCAAAATTGTCAGTCAGGACATGAGTCCTCTACAGAAGGAGAGAGGTATCTTCAATGTGATGTTTTCAAAAGTACTTTTTTTCCTCCCATTTCTAGGCCAAAGCAGTTGCTGCAGAATCAAATGCTACTTTCTTTAATATAAGTGCAGCGAGCCTAACTTCAAAATACGTAAGTAGCAGATGTAAATTATGTTGATCTGAAAACACACACATGCTGTTATTGGGGCTTAATAAGGCCAGAGGCTTCTGATGAATCCTTGGTGAACTGTTAGCCTATAGCGAACATAAAGTTTTTAAAAAATTACATGTGAAGAAAAAAATCTTGGTTTGTGCTTGTGATAACTCAATATGAAAGGCTTTTGCAGATCGGGATGACCCTGGCTGTCGTATAGATGAGTAGTTGTATGTTTCCTCTTTAAAAAGTAAATAAAATGGGTTCCAGCTTCTTTCACTATGATAATTTAGGCACCGAAATCTCTTGACAACTCAATTGTTATCATAAGTGAAGTTGTAATGTGTCTTTTAAGACATAAATAATACTGTCATATGTAATACTGAACGAGTGGTAATCTGAGTGTGTATGAATGGACTGAGTATGGTTGGTTATCAGCAAGATTTTCTGTAGGTCCTTATGTTAGGTCTCTTGTGATAAATACTTTCTAAACCCCCTCCAAAAACAGTTTATTGTTGTTTTAGGTGGGTGAAGGGGAGAAACTTGTGCGCGCTCTATTTGCAGTAGCTAGAGAACTTCAGCCTTCTATAATTTTTATTGGTAAGACCTTAAATGTTGTTGATTTTGTGTATTTTCTTAAATATTTTTCCTAAATTGGAATCATTGGGTAAACTTCTTTGGGTAATTCTGCAGTGTAGAGCGAGTGTCTCGGATGTGACCTGCTGGTTAATCTGTAGTTCCACACAGAGCATATTAGATTGCTGTTGTGTTATTTAATTGGTGTTAATAGCGGGAAGAAATGCCTCAAAAACACAAATGCTGTACTACCTTTGCAGAGCAAGTCCATTTGTGTATTAAACTTCAAAGATTAAATGGGGTTTTTGCTTGTCCTGAGTTGCAGTTTATTATCAGCAGGAATTTTTTTTTCTCTCATCTGTGCTTGGTGTTACATATTCACATTATACGAGCTTTTAAACTTCACTAAGATCTGTCTTTAAAGATCTCATCTGTCTTACTGGAGCCCTGTATTAGCAAAAGAACTTAGGCAAAGATGAAGACTTTAATGTTGTATGCTTAATTAAGATCTATTTCTTTGTTTTTCAGATGAAGTTGATAGCCTTTTGTGTGAAAGACGAGAAGGTGAACATGATGCTAGTAGGCGTCTAAAAACAGAATTTTTAATAGAATTTGATGGTGTAAGTATTTAGTCTTGGGTATTGTTTGATTTAGCTGAATTGGCTAATGTAGTGGGTGCCAGTACAAGCTACAGATGAAGCACAAATAGGATTTGGCTGCTAGGCCTTAGCTCTGTCCCTTCCTGCTCCCCCTGCACCTTGGTCTACAAACAGCTTTTTTTTCCATTGCTGTTAATTTTTCATCTGCTTACTGTAGTATTATGGAAAATTCAGTTTGGAGTGAAAGGTAGTAATCTTGGGGATGAGCTGAAATAATGGGTTGAAAGACTGAACAGAGGAGAAGGAATAACAAATGGCAATAATAAAAGGGGCTGTGAGAAGAAATGTTCTCATGGGGCAGAAGAGACACTTGAGGGTTAGGCAATGTTGAATCCTTGTTTGCATGTTTTGGTGAAGCACATCTCTTCATTCTGGCAATGTAAAAGAAGATTTAACGGCTTTTAAGTAGTGCCTTTTGTTTTTTAAGGGATATGCGTCACAAAAGCGTGCACTATCAAGGGGTAAGGTGAGACTTGAGGGATGAGGATTTCAAATGGACAAGTTCAGATCATGGATATGCACAGCTCTGATGCATCAAAAGGATTAATTTCTGTGTTAGTATGCTTTTCATTGAGTTATACATTTTTTTTTTTCCTTGGCATCGTGACCTAGAGATGACAGGTTACAGTAAGAATATATTTAATAGCACGTATGTAATACCCAGGAAAAAGAACTGGGTTTCATAGTTGGGGGAAACGAATATCAGAATATTTTTCTGTCACACAACACTGTTTTTTGTATTGAACAATCTTAGTTTGTATTCCACTAGCACAGTGGAATAGTGGAATATTGCTGCAGTGAAGAGGCAATAGTAATGAGGTACAACGGGGAGAAGATAACTATAGAGAGAGACAACGAGATGAGGAAAAACTTCTCCAAAGTGAGATGAATCAGGGCAAATAATGCAATGTGACAAAGATATGCAGAACTTATTGCACACACAGTTTTCCCTTAAAATGAAAAGGGGAAAATGAAACAATTAGTAAGTTAGCAAGCTTTGAATCAAGGTTTAACTATATCATACAATATTCTTGTGGAACTTTTTGGACTCAGTAAGGCGGCAGTGAACTTAAGTCTATGAAGGATTGGACACTAGGTGAATAGTAACACATCTCTGATATCCAAATGTCTTCTCTGAAGTCTGGAAGCTGTAAGTCCCCATGTCGTTAGGTATAAAATAAAGTCTTGCGATTGAGTGAATTGAGGGGAAGATGACTGTGTCTGTGTACTATTGAGTAGCTTCTGATTTTTATCGCTGGCTTCTTGAGACCCCTATTAGATGAGTCTCTGATCCCATTTAGTTGTTCTGGCTGTACCTTAGTCTACAGTTTTGATTCTCTATGTAGGCTTCAAAACAATGTTTGGTGTTAAAACTCAGAACAGCAGAGAGTCTCTAGCTTTTGAAACAATTATCTCAGGATGACTAAACTTCTGAGTGCTTTTTGTAGTCTCAGTTTTCTCCAATCTGATTCCACAGCAACATTTGCGCTCTTCCAAGTCTCTTTTCAAGCAACATAACTTGGGCATAGTGTCCCGTGTTTACATTCCTTTTTTTTTTTTCTTTTTACTTTTTTGTAGTTTAACTTTACATTTACCTAAAGAATGTCTTAAAGCTAACTGCATGGAAAAAAACCCCACGTATACAGTAAGATCCAATCAGTGAGCTGAATACACGGCAAGTCTTTAACTGGTTTTGTTGTGTTACTACTTGATGTAAACTGAAAGCTGTCTTGCCTTCCTACATTATATAGGTGCAGTCTTCTGGAGAGGACAGAATACTTGTGATGGGAGCAACAAACAGGCCACAGGAGCTTGATGATGCTGTTCTCAGGTATCAGTATGTCTCTTCCTTTATTTGAATACAATCATATGGTGTTCATTATGAAGAGCAGGTTTTGCCACTTAGTGTCTTGATTGGTTTCAGTTTTGGAATCAGTAGCAAAAGCTGTTTGGCAAGGTTAAATTATTTTAACTTATCAAAGAGTTGCCTGTCTCTTCTTTTTCGGGATACATCTCCACAAGCATGGTGGCCTTGGGATTCTCTAAAACAGCAGTACCAAGACCAAGTCAGCATTTTATAACCCTCTTGCATCTTATGTATTGCTTTTTCATTATTTGGATCTTAATGGCAGGATGAAGGAAGAAGTTTGACCAGTGAAATCCAGTATTTCTTCTCTGTGAATATTGGACTTTTGGTGTCCCATGCAATTACAGATCTTGCTGTGGATTTGCCTTGGGACTTTTTTGCTACAAGTTCTCATGCTTGCTTCTCTTTTCATTCTTGATTGAGGAAAATGGGCATGTCAGCACTGTCTGAACAAGTAAAATGCATTTTTAATGATTCCAAGGACTTTTTGTGTACAGTGAAGAGGTACTTCATGTTGTTGCTGGTAGTCAGTGGTATTTTTACCTTTAGAGTGTTTCCTCTCTGCGAAGAGTCTCATAACTTCAAGTAAGAGTAAGGTGACACCAGTGGCTTGTGCATATTGTTTGTTTGGTGTTTGTTTTTTTTTTTTTTAAATCTATAGTTCTATTCCCTAGAATTTCATAATATAAGTGAAATTTTTACATTTATCAAACCAAATGTTAGATTTGTGTGTGCTAAAAAGTTATAGAAGTGTATGCATGTATATGTATATATGTTTGGGGTTTTGTTTGTTTGGGGTTTTTTTTCCAGACGATTCACCAAACGGGTATACGTGTCTTTACCAAATGAGGAAGTAAGTATTGTTTTCCATGTATTTTCTTAATTTTAAGGTCAATTTTATTAAAGAAGAGAACAAAATATATTTCGTAGACTATTCTTAACTTGCCCTAGTGGATGATTACTGTCCTGTGAATTAACTTCTGGCCCATCTTGGCTGTATACACTGTGCTTTAATTCTAGCTAGTATCTTAAGCTTTTGCATCTGGTAGTAGCTACTCAGTATTTCTTTCCTAGTGAGGTGTTGCTTACATACTGTCAGGGATGGACAAGTCTGAAGGAGGGCTTGCGGGAGCACGTTTGGTTGGCTGGAGAAGAGTGTTTATTGCATAAGATCAAAGTAGCTTTCTTAAAGTAATGTTTTTCAGCTCAACAGCAGATTAGGGCTTTTGATGAGGATTCCCATGTATTTTCCTTGAAGTAGTCTGACCCTTGATCTCATTATTTCCAAATCCCTGTCTCTTCCCCTGAAGAGACAATAGCGTACAGTCTAATCACAAAAGCACTATAGGCAAGTTTAAACTAGTGAAGCACAAAAACTAACCTGACAAACACGTCGTTTTGTTGTTACAACAGAATTTTAAATGTACCATGAAAATGAGTTTTACATCTGATAAATGTATCTTATTTTCAGACAAGATTGGTTTTGCTAAAAAATCTTCTAAGCAAGCAAGGAAGTCCATTGACCCAAAAAGAGTTGGCACAACTAGCTAGGTAAGTATTTTATAACTATACTAAATAAATATACTCATCTACTGCATTCATTCAGACTGTTTCAGTCATTCAAAATGTGACTAATGTAAATCATCAGATAGTGACAATACTTGCTGAGAATGAATTGCATGCGTTTTGGGAAGATGGTCTCCTGTCAGCCTGTATGAAAGTGTTTTTATATATGCTGATATGTATGTGCTTGTTTCTTGCCTACACACCTGGCTGGGTTTCTGTTGTTGAAACATGCTCATCAGCGCTTTTCTTTGAGGAGGAGGATGCTTCTCTCCACCCGGCCTCCAGGCAGTCCAGATCCTCCTCCCCCGTGCAAAAAGGCAGTACCAGTTTTGCACTTGGCATGCATTTAAAGTCAAAAGCAACTTTTCTTTCCTTGTCCGTTGCTATGTTTGTTGAAGGTATTACCAACGTAGCAGTGCAAGTACAGGATAATTTTAGATTCTTTTCAGTTTCATATTGGATTGGAAAAATATGGGTTAAATGCCCTTCCTGTTATGAAACTACATTGTTTTATGTTTTTCACAGTATTGCTGTTTGTCACCCTCAGAAATTAAATGTAATGTGTGTGAAGGAAGCTAAACTAAAAAGCAGGTAGAGCACCTAGGGCAGAAAAGAATGAAAACAGAAGTGTGAGATATCAAAAATATGCACGTAGATGTACTTCAGTCTCTGTTTCTGTTTGTGGTAGTAACAGGAGATACGTACAGTCTCGGATGTAGCATTTGTCAGCCTCTTAATAACGTTACAGAAATTTGATATATAATCCAACTGAATAAATTCTCTCTGTACTTGAAGGATGCTAGCTCAGGCCATATTTAGACCTAATAACTAACTAACCAATACCTAACTGGAGGAAAAAGACAGTGTCTTGGATTCTAACTGCAAACTTATGAACCAAATTACAAATGCAACTTAAGTACATTTTTTTAAAAGGTTTAGCAAAAATATAAAAGTTGAGAGTCCTACCTGCTTTGCCTGCCATCTTTGTTTTGTAAGAGATAGGTATTTAAGGTCTTTCATGATTTCTGTTCCTTCACTCCTCTGCAACTTATTCTATAAACTATAACAGAATTAATGATCTCCAAAAGACTGAGCTATGAAGCTCTTGTTGCAGACAGACACTGCTCTGTGAGCTAGGTGGGGTTTTTTTTGGTTTTAAATTTTTCTTTAGGTAACCCTTACTACTTCTTTTCACTCACGTTGGTAGTATGTATTGGTGGCTTCCTGGTTCAGTGGAGACCTTTTAATCTGTAAAGTATTTAATTGATTAACTTGGAAATGAAGTTTAATTCTGGAAAAGCTCCCATAGAGATTGGATCCTTGATTTGATTTTTTTTTTCCCCTTGTGGTTCTTAGGTCTTGGATAAGCTGTATGTCTGCCAGTCTTGTAGTAAAAAAACCCAAACAAACAAACCCCAGTAGATAGCACAATTTATCTTCCTTTCAGTTCACTTACAGAATACCTACACATTTACACCGTATTATTTCCAAAATCAGTGGGAAGTGTGTGCAAGAGACACTTATAGAACCTGTTTCTTTATGAACAAGGACCTGTCCACTGTATCTCACTTCCAAGCTGAATTATAGTTCTTGAACTTAAGTGTTTCAGCTTCTGCAGAAAACTGCTGAGGCTGTGGCTCGGGCTGTAGCAGCCATCTCAAGCCCCACAGTTGGTTCTTGGTCATAAGCATTTCCAGGTTTAGGCTTTAACATTGGAATCAGCTGGCGAGTCAGACTTAGCTGCGCTAGAGATCGTTTTCCATGCGTGAACAGTAGGAGGCTGTTTCAGTACTCTGCTAAAACGCAGACTGTTCTGAGAGTTGAGAAGCTTGCCGAGTACTTTGAGAGTATCGTCTGTCTCTTACCACACCTTCAGCATTGAAAGAAGTCTTCCACTGGAGGTAACGCTGTCTGCCCTGTAACGTGCTAAGCAAAGCGATGCTGCTTTTCAAATTTGTATTTCCTCTTCTGAATTAGTAGACCTTTGTAGTCCCTGGAGTCCACTGGTCAACTGCTACCATGCCTTTCCATGAAGAGCATGCTGTAAAAAGATCGCTTATTTTCAAAACTAAACGCTACTGTTAGATTTTTTTTTAGTAGTGCCTGCTTTTGCCCTTTGTTGGGCTCTGGTGTCAACTAAAAGTGCACGTCCAAAACTGGTGATGTGATCACAGCATCATAAATGTGTGTGGTATTGGGTTCTCATTGTATTGACTGTCTTGAAAGGAGTACAGGACAGTTGGAGTTTTTGGTTTTATGTTCATCTGTGACAAACGATGACAAACTAGTGGTAGGGCGTTTCTGTAAGAGAAATAGTAAATGTGCTTGAGGTTATTTTTACCTACAAATCCTAGTTGGCTATCTTTTTGTTTTTCCTAGCATGTTACTTGGGACTTGAGTATCTGCACTTAAATTTAATCTGGAAAAGACGTAAATATTGATCACTTACGTTGAATGCGCTTCTGATTCATTAAACTTGCAAAACAACATCAAAGTAGTACTACTTTTGAACGATCTGCAATTAAAATGAGGTGGTTTGAAGCAGGCTTTCTTTTTTTTCCTCCTTTCCCCCACTTTATCCTTTGACAAAGAATGACAGATGGATACTCTGGAAGCGATTTAACTGCATTAGCAAAGGATGCAGCGCTGGGCCCTATTCGAGGTAAGCTGCACATAATAAGGTAACCTTTTATTTAGGTTTTGAAAAAACTCGGTGCCCTTGATATTAGAGATACTAATTTTTTTTTCCTACATCTTTATAATTCTTAAACCTATGAAATTAAGCTTTTTAGATTGGATTTTGGTCTGTTCCTCATAATATCATAAGACTTACAAAAAACCCTTCGGTAGCTCACCATGTGCAACAGACACTTTTTGAGTGTTAAGAGGAAAGCAGGGTGAAGTGTTTTTCACAGACTTGTGGTGTTTTTAACTAGTGCATCTTTCCTCGGCTCATATCGGTTCTGTTGTATCTAAATTATTACTTGAACAGCAGTCTGACTGCATTATTTGTCTTATAAAGTAGGTGGATCTCTTTAAAGTCTCAAAGAAGGAAATACTGAAACAGAAGCAATTTTGTGTTTTGGAGGTTTATTTAGATATGCTTTGAATGGCATAGCTCTTTTATTTTAAAATCTTGATGTTGAATTGTGATCCAGATGACAACTGTGACTCAAGTAGAGCTTTACTTTATATTTGTTCTTCCTCTGACGTTTTCAACTTTGAGAAAATAATGATTTTAATGCAAAGTGAATAGTTTTTTTCCAAAAAACAAAAAACCCGAACAAGCCCCCCCTTTGTTCTGTTTCACTAGCTAGTTATGTGTCCAGTAGCCACGTCTGAAGGGGCTGATTTTGTTTAGTGGAGACCAGTAGTGGGTTTTGAAGATTTGATGTTAGTTTTCTGTTTGCAGATACATTGTCCTACCTGCCAGAAAGGTACTAAAGGCAGCCAGAGCAGAAGTGTTCTGTAATATCAGCCGATTACATGTAAAATAAAAGTTGTTGCAACTCTCTTAAATGATTTATGGTGGATGTGCTTGGTTTATTATTTTTTAATTGAGTCAAAAATCCTATAACATGCAGTTTTGCCAGTGCGTTATCTCTTTGAAAGCAGCTGCTGGAAAGTAATGTTCTTTTCCCCACTTACTTTCAGTGGTTGAGATTTTAAGGCCCATCTTCCGAAACCCTGCATAATAACTGGGAAACAAAATTGCATTAAATAGCTCTCACAAGAGACATCGTATCTTCAAAGACTTTGAATATATGTATTTAGAGTGGGTGAATTAATAGTGTATGCATTTAGGTATGCAGGCTTTACTTTGCCACAAATGCTACGCTTCACATGCAAGTCCATTTTGGGAAGAGACCATGAAATGTTGTGCAACCTATTTGTTCTGCTCATGGCGTCCATATAAAACAATTTATTTTTTAAAATGTTTCTTCAGGTCAGCCTTACCAATCCTCCCTAGATTCTTTTTCTTGTACCCTCAGAGCATAGCGTTGGCTGCAATACGTTGATACCATAACGATATTGAAAGTTAAAAAAAAAAAAAAAAGTAAAATAAAGGATAAAGGAATGGTTAGATCCNTGTACCCTCAGAGCATAGCGTTGGCTGCAATACGTTGATACCATAACGATATTGGAAGTTAAAAAAAAAAAAGGAAAATGAAGGATACAGGAATGGTTAGATCCCACCAGTGCAAGAAGCACTATTATGTGCCCAGCTTGATTTTATTTTTGTATTCTTGGCTGACGGTACCTTTCTGTTTCTGTTGAGGGGTAGGGGGTTGTAGGTACCAGGAACAGTGTGGGGGAAGGCAGCTCTGTTACGCTTGTGTGCCGTTCCCCATGTTTTAGGAAGAAGGAAGTAGTTCTGCTGCCACTTTGTACCCTATCTGCAGTGACTGAGGGTGGGAGCAGCCTGGTTGAGGAGCTGATAAATGGGAAAAGGGGAGGTAAAAACACCAGATTATGTTGAGAGAGGGGTATAATTTTTAGCGGTGGCTTTTTTTTCCCTAATGAAAGCGCTTTTAACATGTTTTACTTGTCAGAATCGATGAAAGTTGTTTTTGATGAAACTCACTGATCTTCCTTTACTTTTACAGAATTAAAACCTGAACAGGTGAAGAACATGTCTGCCAGTGAGGTATGCTGTTCTAGCAGTTGTATTTTCCCCTTTGAATAGCATGCAGGCTCACCAGAAACATTTAAACTCCCTTTATTTACACATCGTATCACACAAAATACCTAGCATTAATTTTTTGGGAGGGTCTTTTACCCTTTTTTTGATTACTTCTTCATTGAAGAAGACTCTTTACAAGTAGTGATCGAGAAGAAAATCTGTCCTCTGATGTGTGAGGTTCTTTGTGTAGTTTGTTGGTTATCAGGCTTAAGAGCACCTCTTTTTCCAATCATAAGTCTCTGCTGCTCTTAGTTTCAGCTGACTGTCCCCTCTTTTCCTTTGTACTGATCTGCAGCTTGGTCTGTTACCCATCAGATGATGTCAGAGGCCTGGCTTTTATTTTCTCGCAGTGTTACTCCCCCAAAACATTCCCCAGATGTATTATGTCAGATGACTTACTTTATTTCCGCCCCCATCTTTACATAAACCAAGTAATCTTAGGGAGAACCTCTGAGGGATTTTAAACCAGATTTGTTCGTGTGTATGTATGATACTTACATTCATTCACATGGACCATCATAAAGCAGAAAACTAATTAAAAAACAGATTTAGTAAGTTTCTCACCACAAATTGCATCTGTAAACATCAATAGAAAAGGAAGAGGTTGGTCTTGCGTATAAAAGTTTCTGTTCAAATGTGTATGCAAACGACCATTATGTGGGGGAAATGAAGCAAAACTTAATTGCCCTGTTGCTTTCTGGGTTTAGCCTTAGATCATGGCTAAGGCTATGATAAGCTGAAAGGATTTGTTGCAGGAAGATGAGAACATCTGTGATAATTTGTTGTGAATGCAAGTTGACCTCCAATAGCCTATAAACACTAGTCCCAAAGAAACATGGGGAAATCTTCTTCAATTGTAATATTAATACTGCTTTTATAGCGAGGCTGCTTGTTACACACAGTTTGGTTGCCTCCCATCAGGTCTGGTTATTTCTCTATATGGGAAATATCCACTTATCGTGTCCTGAGCAAACAACTGAAAGGCGTGTGTTGCATCAGAGAGGTTAGATTATCAGGATTACTTGGCTGACAGTGTACTATGGTGTGAATACAGTCGTGGTAAGGGCAGGAACGCTCAGGGCCTTACCCTCCTGGTATGCAGTGATATGCCATAAACGTGTTAAAAAATCCAGTCTTACTCTTTACTCAGTTCTGTGCCCTCATATGCACCAGCTTGCACCACCTAGTGAAATAGGAAGTAATAACACAGTCTCATGGGCTATTAAATAACAAGGCAGACATTACAATTACCAAATGTTAGTTTATTAAGAACAGTAAATACTGATAGTCTTAAATTACGAGACTCGTGTCAGGTCATAGAATCATCAAACAGCCCAGGCTGGAAGGGACCTTGAAAGATCACCTGGTGCCAGATGAGATTATCTAGCACCCTGTCCTATTGCATCTTGAAAACTTCCAGCGATGGGGACTCTACCACGTCCCTGGGGAGGTTGTTCCAATGACTGACTGTTCTCACTGTAAAATATTTCTTCCTTAAATCAAGATGAAGCACATCTAGAACATGTTTTGTTAAAAGTGAATATTGAACTATTTCTTGAATGAACTGAAATACACAAACCACTGGTGATCCTGATGTCTTTCACTTTTTGTTTAGATGAGAAATATCAAACTGTCAGATTTCACTGAGTCTTTGAAGAAGATAAAGCGCAGTTTGAGCCCTCAGACCCTGGAAGCATATATTCGCTGGAACAAGGACTTCGGAGATACAACAGTGTGAAACACTACTTGAAGTGAAACAAAGTGCTGCCTAAGGAGCAATTGGTACAGACTACTGGAAAGCAGCCAGAGTTTACAGGACTTCACAGATCTTTAAGTATCTGCATTAAAACTTGAGATTAAGAAAAAAACCATACAATGTGAAGTGTGTCCATCAAAGCCTCCTTGCCACCTAGTGAGGATTTATACACTGTAAGCGAGAGCACAATAGGACTTGAGACAAGATTCCTAGCAATCCAGTTATGGTTTGAACAGTAATACATGTGTTTTGTTTCAGCTAGAAGGCTCTGATGATATTGATCATTGGAAAACCTTTTCCCTATGTTGTGTGGTTTTTTGTTTTTAGTTTTGCCATGACATTGTTGTCTGCCTTTCTTCCTGATAACTACTAACTTAAAATTGGAGGTTTGTAACTTCAGTTCAGTTTTTGACTTTTTTATCCTTAATGTGCCAAATAAAACAATTTCCCTATGCAGAGAGGAAGAACAGCAACGGGGAATTAAATTATGATTATTGAAATGTAAAAAGCAGCTGGTCTGTTATTATTTGTCTTTTTGTTTAGTTGTAATGTGACTGTATTGTTCACACAACAGTTTTAAAGAAGACCTTTGATAGCAGAACAGCAAAAAAACCCCAACCCTATAAAACCAATTCAAACTGTCTTTTAAAAAAAAAGTAATACTAAATAAAAAAAATAGACTAAGACATTCATTTACTGTCAGTATTTTCTCTTAATGCATTTTGTAACGCTTTCATTGGTAGAATGTTAGCTTACGCTTATGGTGTACAACTTGACGCCCAGCTGATGTTTGGAGAGTAAGTGATGCTAATTGTCAAGTTTCACAAATGACGTGTTTCTACTCTGTATTTTGGTCTGTTTATGATAATTGAAAGTAAAATTTCCATTGTGATAATTTTTTTAATCTATACATGTAAGCATTAAAATACCAGGCTACATGTTTAATACATGGCACATATTAATGTTTTTATAGCTTTCATATGTTTTGGTTTATATATTAAAGTATGAAACACTCAACTGATCTGCTTTTTTAAAAAGAAACCGCATCTTTGTACAAATACTTGTTTTTATTATATAAATGACAAGCTATTAAAAAAACCCCACTTAAGTGATAGCCTTTAAATATTGTAATAAAGGAAAACATCTTTGCCTTTACTTCTAAAGGCCTGACATCTTGCTTACAAATTCTACATAGAATAAATGCAGATGTTTGCTAGGAAGAACACTAGTTCCTTGATAGAGCAGGTTTGTGGGATTTGGTTTTAAATGCGTATTGTTTACAGCTTAAACTAAATTGAGTTATAAGCTTTGTTTGCTTTTGGTCTTAACAGAAAATTTTCTTAATTTTTCATTTAACTTATTTTTTATTGGTAGGAGTAAGTCAGATATTTCTGCAACTACTCACCTGAAAGTTGGCTATAAATAATATATATGTGTATATACATATGGAAAAAACCCCTAGCTGATAGATGTGGTATAAGTGTAGTAATACCCAGAGAGGACTCTGTGCTCACAGCATAGTATCGGGTACTAAATAGCAGAGACTGTACCAACCTTTTGAGACACACAGATGCAATATGTTTGGGATTCTTTGTTTGTTTTTTTTTTTTTTTTAACCAGAGGTGCTTTTAACTGATTTTAAGATTAAAAGCAATTAAATAGAAGATTGTGTTACACTAGTATGCCTTTTGAAATAGTCTAACCAAACCACTTCTAGCCTTCTAAGGCTATGACTCTCAAATGTATGTCTGATGTAAATAAAACATGTGACTTCTGTTCCTCTGATTCACTTTCCTGGAGAAGAGAGAAATGCTAAAAGACTTCAGTTTCTTAAATCTCATTTATTGCTTGCTTTGCCTTAGTTCTGCCTCCAGTAGACCATCTCTGTTGTTGGAGATTCCTGGCTGACTTGATCCGTATTTGCCATATACTTCAGTGCTAAGCATGAATATTACTGTTTTATTAGCATCTGCCAGATAGCTAAACAGCTAAGAAAGGCCCTTGGTCTTCCTTTTCATAAAGGTTGTAAACTTTCTTTGCAATCCTTTGCAAATGAAAACTTTGAGGGAGGGTAACACTTCTGGCTTTGAGTATTCCTAAATATTTGTTCTCAAACTCTGTTCTCCTCCACTTAATTTTGAGGAATATACTGGTATTTATTTCAACTACATATCTACTGGCATGTTATAGGTACCTGAAGCATAGAGGTAGAAGTTCCCATCTTCTAAAACACAACCAGTATGCGGCATAAAGGGTCAGAAGTCTGAGCTGCTGCTTCAGAAAGAAAAGGGACTAGCCCTTTCGCTTGTTTGTGCAACCGGTTCAGGTCCAGAGAATCTGTGTCTGGTACCACCACTTTTTGGTTATCTATTCTGCCCTGATTGTTTTCTGCACAATGGATGAACTACAGCTCTATAAATTAGCACTGGAACACAGTAATAACTTAATTTTGTTCTGCAACCTCAGTTTTCCCCACAGCTGCTGGATTTTTAGCCCATGATCAAGTGCTGTTTAGTTCATAAATCTACTTCAGATGTCTGTCTTATGTTATTTTCTGAATAGTGTCTTTTAAGAATAATTCTGTTCCCATTAAGGTGTTATCTTGCATCTTCTGGTTTCTTGTTTTACGTGTACTGAGTCCCAGCTTAGTGATTTTTCACCCATGTGTTGGAGTAACTTTACAAGAGCAGATTGGGGGGAAGGGTGGATGGACATGAACAAAAACCCAACACCTCACCCCCCAAAAAAAACCCCAAATACCTGTATTTCCCAAATCTATGCTATTTTATACAGAACTTTGCAACTGTATTTACCACTAAATCAGATTATGTTCTAATACAGTATTTTGAATTAGGATAGGATAAGCAGGACAGCAGCTCGGATGCTTTTAACCTTTGCAAAGACTGGCATTACATTAGCTCTCTAAACTGCCTTTTTTTGTTATTTTTTTTTTTACTCCTTTCCTGAATCTCCCCACTACTGATGAGTGACTTGACCCACTTTCTTGAGATGATTAGGAAGCAGCTTGTCTGCCCCTCTGCAAGTGTGTTTTACTGACTAAAAGTGTAGCAGTTACTGGAGGGAGGAAAAAAAAACCAACATAAGCCCCCTGGATTTTTTAACAACCTTCTTCATATATTTTTGTCTCTTTATATTAATCAGGAAATGCACCTTTTACTTTTCTACATGTTGGAAGAACAGTGTTTTCTTGGGCAGCAAATTGCTGCTTTTGGTAGCATAACAGGATGGAAAAACTCAAGGACTGTGTGATGCTCTTTCTCCTTAAAATGAAAATTTGTCACGTGTTATGATGTTCCCTTTACTAAAGTTGACTTTTCTGTAAGAGTGCACCAAACCTGTACAGGTTCTCTCCTTGCAGCTAAGACAAAGGCAATGCTGAATATTAAAGATAAGCCTTAAACTAGGATATTTGTGCACGTCTAAGTGTCTCTGTCCTGTTAGTTTCTTAGACTTTACGAAGTTCGGTGTATTAGAAGTTGGCATTCTGCCCCTGAGACGTCTTATTGACTTGAGGAAGTCAGTTGCTAATACAGTTTTGTTGAATATCACCCTGCAACTAACTTTATGTAGATAATAAATGTGATAGTAACACTTTAAAATGGAGAAGAATGGGATCTCTGAACTGAGAAAGGAATTTGTTGTCATTGCACTAATTAGAGGGCATTGCTGATTTCACTGTTAAGATTTTCTCAAATGTTTTTAAAATTACAGTTTTTATATATACAACTTAATCAGACAATTAACCTTACTGTCTGGTGTAGAATAAATAGTACTTTTTCTATTCTAAACAAGCATTTTTTAGCACTGCTTGGCACTGCTGCCAAGTCCATCTTGTGAAATTGAATGACTTTGCACTGGGAACACTGAAGTCAGATATGCTGGCAAATGGAACTGAAACGTCTGTTCTGCAACCACTGTGGAAAGCAGCGTTCCCCTTAGGGCTTCCTTAACCACCTGTCGTCAAACTATGCCCTAGATTCGTGTAGTGCTTTCCTACCCAAGACATGGATAATGCATAGCTGTGCCTAAGACACACTTACCTACATACTCCAGAGCTTTAGTGATGCTTCTGCATGTGGCAGCTTTGGGAGGCGGCAAGTGGTAATGTAGGTTCCAAATCTTCATTGTCTGGCAGTCTCAAGTTCCATTGTGTTTTAGTGTTGGGGACTTCTACCAGACAGCAAAAATGGAATGAACAGTAGCAAGCAGGTAGTGAATGCAACTAATTATCTCAGTCATTGTGCTAATTAGAGCCAGTTGCTGATTTCATTGTTCGGCTCTCTTGAACTGCTATTTAGTGTTGAAGACTGTTGTTTTATTCACCTGTGTGAATTTTCACGTGTAGCATGAGCTGCGGATCATCCTAAGAGATGAAAAATAGATCAGTTTGGGTTTTTTTACAATTTTTTCTTTCAATGTTATTTTCAGTATTTTTTTTTCTTTTAAATACTGTAACTATTATTCCACAGGATGAGGAAGTTAAACTGTCGCTTCCTGCAAATACAAAATCATCTTCTGAAGCATGGGGAAATGTGTATTGTGTTTTTCCTGCTTCTCGTGTAAATCGTTAACTGTCTTAGAGTGGAAACTGTTTACTTTGTCAATAACTACCTCCTGAGTTCAGCAATAATTGGCAAGGTATATGCCCCTCCAGTAGATTAAATATATTGGCTAAACACTGTGGGTTCTTCAGAGTTTGATCTTCAGGTTCGCAGATTCCTGATGTGATGTCTGGAAACTATGGTGATCAACCTTGTTTTGCTGCAAGACTTTCCTTGCCTTCCTAAGACGCATTTCTTAAAATCCTGTTTCAAAGAAGTGGCTTTGAGGTAGGAGGTCAATGTTCCTTGTAGTTGGTTAAGGCATATTCTTCTAAGATGCTAGGGGTGTAGCCTCTCAGTTCTGCGGGGAAGAAAGTACTTCATCTAATACTCGCACACCTATCAAAGGGACTGGAAACATAGAAAATTTTTGCCGCATGATTCAAATTTTCATTCATCTGAAGGGCTAGTCAGAATTTTTCAGAAATCTGGATTAAAGTGACAAAAACCAAAGGTGGAGACAAAACGCTATACCCCACCCCCATTAAAGATACTGGACGCCTCCAGTCTGGGATGGGGTTAATTCTTGTATTTTGTTGTTTTGAGCACTTTTGTTTCCTTGTAAAAATGTTTTCTGAAATGTTAAAACACCATTTTATTAATAAGCAATGTAAAAAAGCATGATGAGCACATAACTTTAGCTCCACAATAAAATGTTGCATTTGTCCTGTTCTTACTGTTTTCTTGTCTGTTTATCAGATGAAATACCCAAAACTAAGAGCCTTTTCATGAAACCTGAAACCTATTAAATTTGTTCTGGTTTAAAAAAAAAAAATAAAAAAAAATCAGGTGTTGTATACCATATGATAGAACAATAAATATGTAAATACCTCATTTAGTTTCTAAAGGACATAACTCAAGTTCTTAAAACTAATGTAAACAGAAGTGCTACTTCCTAAATAAATGTGCTGAAACTGAAAGTGTGTGCTTATCCTAGTCTTGCTAAATCATCATGAAAACCGGGAGGTTTCACCCAATTAATTCTGGTAGTCGTGGTGAAGTCCTGAAAATAGCTATTTGGAGACAGTTTACTTGGTCTCAAAATGGCACCTTTTCTTTTGCTGGGGGGGAGAACGCTGCTATTACTTTTGAGATAATAATCTAAATTCTTCACTTATCCTCCTCTTGTTACTGTTTGTAATTCTTTCTAGCCATTGTCTTGAGGCTGCATCTGGACGGCTAACAACTACTGAGGCTTTCTGTTCTTACAGTTACATCCTGAATATAACATAAAAGGTTGGATTAGAGTAACTTTAGTATTATATATCTTGCAGCTTTAGGGGTCGCAAAAAGCAGCCATGACCACTGCCTTCAACACGTCATCGTATCTATCACTGTGAAGGCAAGCAAACCAAATAAAAATCAATACAACAATCAGGGGAAAAAAAACCCAAAGTTTTGGATTTATGACTGAAGCATAAGGGCTATTACTGCTTCTGTCAAGCATTAATTCCTTGGGACAGAAAGACACCCTTGTTGTCTATGTGGCATAATTATCCAGTATCTTTTTGGCTGAAATGCTACTACTTGGAGGTAGATTCCAAACCACTGAAATGATTTCAGTTAGCAATTTTGTGTATAGGTTGCAGATATTCAAATAGACATTTATTCTTGTAAAGGAGATGCTCAGATAAAGTTAGTGAAGAAGCAAGAGCCTGAAAACAATACCCCAGCACTTGCTATGTTGAAATCTACAGATCATACCGATTTGGCAGCATACCCTGCACTGAAGTATGTTAGACTCATTAAAAGATAAATCTTTTCCCATTCCAGCCAAGATGGTGTGAGATAAGGCTCCGTGCCTAGTGTCAGATGCAGGCACATTTGAGATAAAAATCTGTTTATGTCTGTATTTTAATGTTTTAAGTTTGCCAGAGAAAAATGAAAAAAATTAGTTTAAAGTTGGGTTGTGCTTTGGTTGGTTTTTGGTTCTTTTTTTTTTTCACTCAAGCCATCTTCTGCAAATTTCCAAATACTTTGTAAAATTGTGAAATCCAGCCTGTTTCCTACAAGGGTGCATGTGGCTCCGGAACACACACAGAGTTGTGCAACCTTCTCTAAGTCATTTTTTATTCTATGTGTAATGATAATACAGAAAATATTGTGTAGTGGTGAAGGCAGAAAGATATAATTTAATTAAAATCTGCTTGTCAACATGTGAGGGATTTATTCCAGGTGCTGTGGATTTACTCCAGGTGCTGTGAAGTAGCTAGGGAGAAAAAAAAAAAAAAGGTGGGAATTTCAGAAGCCTACAACGAACCTATTGAGCAAATAGTGTTGTTTTTACCAAGTGCTTTTGAAGATTCAACTTTTTTTGCAAATATATATGGTAAGCACAATATGTTCTAATACTGTAACTTCTATTATTTTCAAATCTTATTTTACTAATTTCTAAAAGGCGTCAAACTTGCCTGAGTTGTAAGACATCCTTGAAGACTTAGGTTTGTTATATGCAGAATGCTAGTATCAGCTGTGCTATTAATTGTAGTATTTATCTTCTGTGAATTGTAGAAGTGCAGTTTCTTATAACTAACTGTTTGCCTCTTATGGGAAAAAATACCCTAAGATATGAAATAATCAAAAAGCCTGATAATGTGTCAATAATGAAATAAGCAAACAACGTTGTATTTGTGGACTGTGTCATACAGATAAAATGTTACCCCTATGGTGCACCTGACTTCTGATTTCCTGGTTAAATTTGAGTGGAGACAGCAGATGCAGGTTGAATTTTCTTACCTGTTGTGCAAATTTTACAGAGTGCAAACGTTTTTTTTTAATTGATCCCAAAACTACTTCTGTACACTGGAAAATGTGTTTTCATTCCAGCCAACAGCTTAGAATGAGGTCTGAGACATTATATACCTGTCTCGTGGAATACAATTACCAGTCCAGTCTGATAGTTGTTCTTAATGACTAATACTGTGTCCTATAAGGACCAGATACACTCAAAATCTGGAAAACAAAAAACGACTTTTTTGCCAATAATGAAAATGCATGCTCTGCAAATGCATAAGAACTGGAGACAATACACACCTAAAATTTATCCAGAGTAGCTGGGAAGCAGATTAATTCAAAGACGTGGCTTGTTTCTGGTTTCGTCTGACGTAGAAGCCCCTCTCACAACCACAGTCAGTTAAGTCTTTCGGTATGTTTCACAGGACAGATTAGATGCAAATAACATTTTTAACCACTTTAACTATGGGCACTGGACAACTGCATAGATCATTAAAAGACCAAAGACAGGGCAGTGTTACAGAAGGTTTTTTTCAAGTATCTTCCTAGGCACAATAACCTGTCTTAAAATATCTAGCTTCACTTACTATTTCTACCTCTTTCACTTATTTCCCAAATGCAATAATAAATAAGTTGTCATGTGACTAAATCTTTCTCTACATTAAATCCCATGCAGGTGTTTTGTAACACAATTTGCCTTAACAGGGCTATCTTAACTTCCATGAAGACTTTTGTTTTGTATTTCGTTCCCAGTGAGCACTGGTTCCATGTAAAGTGATCTTACTGTCTATGTTCCTTCTGACAGAAACCACTGCGCACAGTTTAGTGGTCTGCTAGCTAGGCCACACAAGGGGACTGCTGTGACCTTACAGCCCTTGTGTCCCAGGGCCTCAGTAGTAATACTCACAGCAGTATCTTAAATACAGCTCTGTTTTTCCTCCCTCAAAGCCTGCTTTCTGCTTCCCATAACAGTCTTTGGGAGGGGGTTAGACTAACTATGGATCACTCCTCTGAACTGTACTGCTTCTATTAATAGAATATTAATACTAACTAGATATTAGGAAGAAATTCTCTACTGTGAGGGTGATGAGACGCTGGAACAGGTTGCCCAGGGAAGTTGTGGATGCCCCATCCCTGGAGGTTTTCAAGACTAGGTTAGATGAGGCTTTGAGCAGCCTGGTCTAGTGGGAGGTGTCCCTGCCCATGGCAGGGGGGTCGGAACTAGATGATCTTTAAGGTCTCTTCCAACCTGAACCATTCTATGATAATGTTTTAACCTATTCGGAGCAACGGGAACAATTCTCAGACCTTCCGCACACAACAGAATCACTGAATTTTCAAGGGAGTTCCTGTAGTTGGGAGAGCTACTCTCCTTTCGCGGTTCTGCTACGAAAAAATCCACTCTGAAAGATGCGTACTTACTGCCGTTCATGCGGAATGCAGCGGCAGGGCGCCGGCTGGCGGCAGCAACGCCGACATGATTTTAGGTGTGTTTTTGTAGGAAGGATTAGTCACGCCGAGGAAGCGGTGGAAAGAAAACCGTGCCCTTGCGGAGCCGTTGCGACAGAGCGTCACGACCGCCACGGCGGAACCCTCTCCTTGAATGGATAAAACGGGCAGGTAAAAGCCCACGGGGCTTCACACAGAAGCCGTGCGTTGCAAGGGAAGGCGGCCGCCGCTGCCTCTCTGCCTGAGCACGAACCCACCACGGGTTTCGGGGCGCCACCTCCGAGGAAGGACGGACGGACAGACAGAAGGGGCTGGGCCGGGTCACTCTAACGGCTGAGGCGCCACCGCTCCAACGGCCCCTGAGAGGGCTGCCGCTTCCGTGAGGCATCACATCCGCTGCCGCGCACGGCCTTACGGGCCCGCTCGTTGCCGTAGCGACGGGGGCCTCCTCCGCCTCTTCCGGCTTCGCATGGCGCCGTCTCTTCCGGTGCGGGGAGTAATATGGTGAGTGGCCCCCGCTGGGGAGGGGAGTGAAGTCGCGCGTGGGAGCGGGGCGAGGGAGGCGGAGATGTGGGGCGGCTGCTCCCGGGCGGGGGTTCTGCCGCGGCGGCGGGGCTGGGCATGGCAGGGTGCCGTGGGCCCGCTGCCCTCCCGCGCGGCCCGGCCCGGCCCGGAGCGCACCGCCCCGCCGCCCCCTGCCCCGCTCCTGGCGCAAGCCCCCGCCGCGCTGGGGGTGACGTGG
>VXBH01005993.1:177842-219319 GCA_013400035.1 Rynchops niger | reverse complement strand
CCCCGCCCGCCCGGGGCCGCCTCAGCCGTTCCCGTTAGGTGGGCGCCGCCGGGGGGAAGGAAGTGCCCCTTCGCCAAGGCGGCGGGGCGGCCGTTAACGGCTCCGGGGCGCGGGAGGAGCGGGCGCTTGCACTTTCGGTGTGGTGCTTCCTCTTCAGCTCCCCCCCTCGTAGGCCGCGCCGGGCGGGTAGGCCCCGTAGGAGCAAGCGGTAGGGGCTCAGCCCTGTCGCCGGGCGGTCTGGGCCTCGGAGGTTTTCATTCAGCACCGAATCAGCCGGGGAACGGGAACCCGCCCCGGGACGCACCGGCTGCCCGGCCCCTGCGTCAGTGGAAGAGCGGGGCTGTTGCCCCTGGTACGTGCGTCTCGCTTCCCAGGGAAGAAAAGTCGTTCCTTTGGGAATGAGCACCCCGTAGGCTTGTTCAGCTGCGTGTCTTGAGTTTTCCCTGTTGATGCTGAGCGCAAATGAGTTGACATCGGTAACGATAACAGGTGCTGTCACCTGTTGGCGTTGTAGGAGCAGACGCTCCCGCTCATTGTAGAAATACTTCTTGTAGAGCTGTGCCAGCGCCACATGGGGACCTTCAGTGGCTGAGGTGCGGGGCAGCCGCCCTCCCGTTTAGCACAGAGGTGTTTCTCGCCATTGTGTTGCCACAAGTTTAGGGGATAGGGAAGCTTTAATGTCAAAGTGCAGTGTGGGCTGATTAGAGCTTGCTTCCAGGAATGAGCTGTATCTAGCCTGGGTTTGTACGGGGTTCTCCGTGGTACAGAATACGCAGCTTTAGGGCACGGCATCCTGTGTATAATCAGGGAGATGCGGCCCAGGGCACTTGGGCAATGGGCAGTGCTAACAGCGTGGGAAAGCAACGGGTGCTAAGGTGACAGTAACCTTCATAAGCAGTCAGTCCGCTGCCTTTAGGAAAGCTTTCTGAGGTGTTCTTTCATCCTGTTTGTCTTTATTGAGGGGGAAAAAAAAATCATCATGTGATGATTTGCTAGTAAAGAAAATAGTAAGTGCCAGCCTTTTGCCCTAGATGAGCAAAACTTGGGATCTGTAATACTGCTTTTTTAATTGATGACCCCAAGATATACGGGTATTTCTACAGATACCATGAAATACAGCTGTGCTGACAACTGTGTCTGTAAGTTCATTGAGTCTGTTTTGGTAACCAGCCTGTTTGTATGTCTTTTTGTTTTCCGCTCGCAGTTACAGATGTGGTAGCTTACAATCAAACCTTATTTCATCCAGCCTCAAATTGCTGCATAGGACAGACCACCCATTACAAGTCCATGAATTTCTATTGCAAATCAGAAGGGCTTTTCATGTGGAAAGCTTACTTTGTGTGGAGAGTAGAATGGAAGGCGGTTAGCTAGAAGCTTCAGCCCTTTTAGGACAGGGAGCAAGTGGTATGGTTGATGAATTTGTCTGATAGTTTGTTCCCTGTCATGGTTTCAGGAGAGCCATGTAGCATCCCCCTCACTCCCATCTCCCACATACCCTTGTGCCTTCTCCACCCTCAGGAAAGGAGAGGGAGCACGTACAGTGACCACATTCTACTGTGCACATTTAGGTTAACCGATGGCTGAGATTGTTTGTATGTCTCATTATGTTACTAGCCTTGTGTCCACGACATTGCAGATGATACCAGCATTGTTTTTATTCCTCTGATGGGTTCTTATTTATATATATATACACGTGTATAAATATATACAATATTTTCCTGTTTAATAAACTAATTGGCTTTGGGTGGGAAGTGTGCTTTGATAAAGAAAAATATTTGTGTTTTCAGAACATCTGTAGTAGTTTTATTTAAATAAAAGTAAAAAGCCCACTCATTGAAATGGTATTTTGGTATGTTTTCCAGTAAACTTGAATTCTGGATTATATCTAAATGAAGCTTGATTCCAAGTCACTCATCATTATCTCAAATATAATGTATATTATATTATAGTCTATTATACGTATATAATAACCATTTAAAGTGACTGTCGAAAAATATTGCTGAATTTAATGTTTACGGGCTATCACTAATTAACAAAAAACTCATTCTGATTCTTCAATATAAATATGAAAATGGTTCATAAATGAAGATCTCCTTTTTGCTAATTTAAACTATGATTTAAGTAAAATTTTTAATTAAACTTTAATATTTTTTTAAGGGGACAATACACCTGTTCCGAAAATCACAGAGGTCATTGTTTGGAAAGTTAACACATGAATTTAGGCTGGTTGCAGCAGATAGGAGGGTAAGTATTTCTTTTAAAAAAATGAATAATAATAAAAAAGACATTAGCTAGCTGTGACAAATTAAACTACATTATTAACTTGAGAATATTTTGAGAATATGTCTTTGAAATTTTCCATCTGTGCTTAAAAAAACTAATCCAGCTGTGAAGCTGAATGCCTTCCTGTGCTTTGTCCCTGTCAGTATTCTCCAGAATTGTATTTATATTAAATGCATTCAGTAAAACTGTAAACTGAATGTGCGCAGACATTTTTGGGACCTAAGTTCCAGCACAAAGAAAGGAATCCACTAATATAAAGTTGTATAAATCTGTCTTCAAAAGTCACATGGTGTGTGCTGTAATTAAATGTAAATATTATACAGGGGTGACCTTTTTTTAGACCAAAAAGGTATTTTAAGCATGATGCACAAGTGCTGTTTATAAACAAGTTTTGAGACAATCTCTAAAGTTGAAAACAGAATCTGGGCTTGTTGTTCTGAAATGAATTGTAAATTTTTGGGAGGGAGGAGAAGACAGGTCTGCTTGCATGATGAAGTATTGCAATATTCTTTTGTAAAACCAGATAGATATATTTTTGTCTTGTAAATTTTGGAAGATGTAAAACACATATTTATTCTCATCAACAGTCCTGGAAGATCTTGCTGTTTGGTGCTATAAATTTAATATGTATTGGCTTCCTGCTAATGTGGTGCAGCTCTACAAACAGCATAGGTAGGTCGCTCTCTAGTACTGAAACTACATCCAACTACCATGTGTTTCTTAGCTTGTGAAGTTCCAACATACTAAAAAAGCAAATTTCAGCACGTAAAGGAGATAGTTGGTTGCAGAGCCAGGTTTGGAAAGTGCTTCCTTTTGATTTACCACAGGCAGTTTAGAGTCATTTCTTGATGGCAAGTGTGTATGGGTGAAAGTCCTTCAAAGTTTGCAAGGTTTCCCAGAACTGCTGGGTTTTTTGATTCCTGCAGTACCCTCTTTAAAGATCGCAAAAAAGTAGACTTCAAAGCTAGTCCTCAGACATGTTCCTTGTATAAATAGTACCAGTGACATATAGCGACCTTCACTTGCAGTTGAATGAAGATGTTTGTAGTGTGGCAGAAGGCTTCTCTGATTCCAGGAACACCCCTTTTCAATATTTTGTATATCTTCTGTTTTTGTATAGGGGCTCCAAGATGCTTCCCATTATCTGCACTGAAAGTAGAATACCTTACGTTTTTAATTTATGACATAGGTTTTCTTGCAGTTTTAAGATGGGTCGGAGATGCAAAACAAGTAAAAAAATTCTGTTGAACCTACTTTTCACTGCAGTAATACACATAAGCAATCTCTTGCTTTGGCGGATGAAGTGTTACTAGATCTCCTGAATTTTTCTGTATTTACATTCCTAGTCACAAGCTTTATACCTTTTGTGTCTGGCATTATTAAGTGCTGTATTAGAGTTTGGATTGCCATAGTCAACCTGTTTATGAAGTTAAATGTTTTGGAGTGTTTAGGACATTCATGTTATACACACATACAAAATACAGAGAGACTTACTCTGTCAGTGGAGACAGTTTATGGAGATACAAAATGAAAAAGAGCTACACAAGAGGGACTTAGAAGAATACAACTGATTTCTGCATTGAAAAATTATATTAAGTTTTAGTATTTGCATTTTTTTACAGCTTTAACTGCTTACACATATTTGACAATCTTTGACCTTTTCAGGTGAGTTTTTTTCCCATTTAGTCTTACTGTTCATTTGTGCCTGTCTTTGTATATTTCTATACATATAAAATTTATTTACAGATACAAACACGTTATTTAGTCGTCAGTATAGAAACACTAACTGTTTTGCATATAGTTTAAATAAGTATAAAATTTTACATCACAATAAGTAGATGTTGAGAAACAGCATAGATGTATTGAGAATGACTACTAACAAATCAGTTTAGTTACGGATTTCTCTGTGCAGATGTGTAACCACATAAAACAGAATCTAGTATCGAAGTGTTATCTGGTGGTTCATTCAGAACATTTCCCTGATGTCACAGTCATTGATTCTGAAGTATCCCTCAGTTTTAGCATCAGGAAATGAGGAGTATGTAAGCCTGTTTCTATTTAAAAATACTTCAAGAGCTAGATCCTATGCACTCTACCAATAAAGTTATTAGATATTTTTAGTATTTTTCCTGTTTCCTAAAAAAATATTAAAACTACTTAAAGTATTGAAGTTCTGAACACTTTAGATAATATTGATAATACAGACATGAAATATATTCAGTTCTTACCTGAGATGCAGATTGGTAGCAGTAGTTGGGAAATAAACTGCATTAAATGCATGTATTTTTTTAATTATTAACTTACACTATCTTCCTTTATAAGCTCACTAGCTTATAAAAAATAGGGTCCGCTATCTGCAGTCTTTTTTGCCCACTACATACCATCGCTTATCTGACTGATAATAAAACATTTATAAATAACATCAGCAAAAAGGCAGAAAGGAACAGGAATGGTTGATATAGGCACAAAAATACCAAACTTGCACTGTGACTGCATTAGAGTTGTGATTTAACTTTGATGAATCTTGTATTTTTCTTAGAATTTTGTGTCTACTGAGTTTGGTCAAGCTGACTCAAAATAGTTGGGGAAAGTTTTGATGTTGTATTCCATGTTTGTATAGAATATTATTTTTTTAGTTTTAGGAGAAGACAGAATACCCCTGGCACTGACATATTAGGTTAATTAGGGGTCGGACTAGAAGATTATTCTAACTCTCAATCTCTTTCAAGAGTTTTGATTTGCTGTAAGGGTGAACAATGCTCAGTAGTTCTGCTGCAAAAATAAATTTCTGGTTCTTTCATTTTTGTCATCTTCCTGGTCATTTATAATAGTCTTACTGAGTATATGAATTTAGTATTCTGTATATGAGCAGTATTATTTCCTCTGCTTTTGCTTTTACTCCACACAGCTGTGGATCAGGTTGAGAGGATGCGGTTGTTCAGCAGCTGTGGGGATGAGTTCTTGATCCAGTCTCATTTAACTTTGTCATTAGGAAACGGCTGCATAAAGGCACAGATGGCACTGAATCAGGGTGGGTTCCAATAAAAAAAAAAAATTGTCCGAAGGTGTCAGTAAAGGAAGAATTGGCAAAGGAAACAAGACTCATCCTAGAAAAATTCAGGCTAGTACCATGGGGATAAAATAATTGGAACTTCAGATCTTCAATATAAGAGAAAAACTTGGAAAGGAAATAGCAAGAGAGACCTGTGGCTGTCAGTGAATGGCCAGTTAGATTAGAGCTTGTGTAGATGAATCCAGTCAGAAAAAATAAATCTGTTTTGGCCATATACGTAGGCAAAATGCACTGTGGAAAAGAAAGACAATACTTGGCATAGCCTGAGCCTTATTCTAGTACTAAATCTCATCCACGGTATATGTCTAGAAGAAGAGTTTAATGGAGAGCTTTCTTCACTGTTTCACTGGGATACAAAGGAAGTGACACAGATGTGACAGTCCTGTTGTCTTGCTTATCATCTTCCTTCGCATTTAAATGGCCTTTCTCAGGTTATAGTATTTCTTGGCAAGTTGATAAAGCACATGTAAGAAGAACATTTACTGGGTGTCTAGTCTATATTTTCATAGACTTTTGCTTTGTGCTTCTCATTACTACACATGGTGTTACTATGTGTGATACCAACCAGTATTAAGAGGATTTTCTCAAATCACCTTTGGCTGTTAGTCAGATACTGGGGTACCTGGTCTTACGTGCTCGAGGTCCCTTTCAGGAAAATTCATGGAGCGCATGCAGCTTAAACACTAGTTGTGCTGTTTTGTGTCAGGACCTCGGTGTAAAAATGCATTGCATTTGGAGTTCTGGTAAACTTGATTTAGGTTGAGTGATGTTCTATATTGAAGAAGGTTGGTAGTAGCCTTTGTAGGCACAGCATGCCGTAAGTACAGCATTAGGCTGTAAGGTCTAAGGAATTAGACCAACTACCATTCCACTACTATTATTTGCTGCCCTTCTGTGAACAGCTGAGACGACATCATGCGGTCTCAGTGTTATACCCAAGCACAGCCTTTTCTGGATTCACTGGAACCCTCATTGTAACAGTGATGGAGGGGTTGAGTTCATGATAAGACACGGTTATATTCATTTGATCAGTTCCGATGGCTCAAGTGTGTATTTGTAGATTATCCAGTTTGTAAAGGCTGCAGTTATTTATCATTGTCTAATTCTCCCCCTTTTTTCAGTTTGGTAACATGTCTAATAAGCTATTGGGTAATGATGAAGAAACCCAGCCCAGTCTATTCATTTGGGTAAGTACTCATAACAAGGTTTAGTGTTTGATAATGCAACATTTGATATGTTGCTGACTATAGTTGCCTGTGTTCCCACACATCCATGACTAACAACCTCTGTGTAAAAGACCCTAAAAATAAGGAGACCCAAGACTGATGCTGTAAAGAACAGTTACAGAAGAGAGGAGGAGAGGTTAGGGGAGGGACAGGAAAAAGAGCTGAGAAAAGCTTAATTTTGAACTGTTTGTGACAAGTGGAGTGTTGGCGTAAAAGAAATTGGAAAAAAATGCCTATTCCATAAAACTTCCAATTTCTTCCCATCTATCTACTCTTTAAAGAACTGGAAATAGTAGGTTTATCCTACTGATTTCTGCACAGACCAGAATGCATTTGATGCACTGTTCAATGTTCAGTGTTTCTAAACCGAATTCTCAAATTTCAGGTTTGAAAGGTTTGAAGTTCTAGCCGTGTTTGCATCTACAGTTCTGGCACAGCTTGGTGCTCTTTTTATACTGAAAGAAAGGTAGGGATATGTACCATTTTCTATGATTTTTCGTTATGTATGAAGATATTCCAGACTGAACAAAAGCATATGCATTCTACAAATGTAGAGAGATATTGTAGAAAAAAGTTCAGATTTTTTAAAATATTGCTAACTTATATTGATTACACTACACGTAGGCTTTAGATTAAATGATAGGTATCAATAAAAGTAATTAAACAGCTTTCAAGGAAAAAACTCAGTGTTCTTAAGGATCGTGTTTTCCAAAAAGTTAGGTATTTCATTTAGTGCATTTGCCTATGCGTCTTGACTTTTTAAGTTTGTAAATAAATAAAACTTCTACTTTATTTTTTTTCTTCAGTCACTTCATGAAGTAAAGCAACATCATAATATATTAAGGATCTGAATGTTTAAACTATAAACTTCATCAGTCCCTCAAAATGTGCTCAAGTATTAATTTGACATACCGTTTACGCTTGGAAGCATTTGTATTTCAGGAGGTTAGCCTAAAAAATATCTTAATCTTTAAAAATGAAGCAGCTTTTATTAACATCTGGAATTTAAAACTGGGGCAGTGTACCTTCCATTTTTCTATTCAAGGGCTCTATTTTCTCTGTAAAGGGCTATGTTAACAATTTAGCAATTTTATACTATGGGTTGCTCTGTTGTAGGGATAATACACAGAATCACATACACTGGAATGAATTCTAATAATGACACACTGTCAAAGCCTCCAAGTTTTCGAACATCAATTTTAGGAAATTCCCAAAACTTATCATAGTCAAATGAAGCTTATTCCTTAGTTTACTGGTGGGTAAAAAAAGATTTGTATCTCCACCACGGTGTCCCACATCTCCTTTATTTGGCCTTGCTTAGTGAGAGGCTGTAAGTCAAGGATTTCAGACTTAGTTTGTTGTGGTTACCAACACCAGTGGTGGCAGTAGCAGTATTTTTTGGCATGTTCATTTACAAGCTTCTTTTTGTTGTGTAGGCAGTATTCATGGTAGCTAGCACCTATGTGGTACAGTTTGGAAATATTTGGAAAATCTAAATTACACCCTGCTTCTTTTCAGTGTTAAATGCTTTCATCACTTATAAAAACTGCTGTACTTATTTAAGCAATTCATTTTTTTTTTTTGCAGTACTGTATTTGTCAGTTTTTGTTTATGAATGGCAGCTAATTCTTCAGAACTGAAAAAATATGCTTCAGGTATCAAGGTTTTATTGTATGAATATAACTCAAATTTTCAATTATTTTTGTAGTGCAGAGCGGTTTCTGGAACAACCTGAGATACACACGTAAGAAATTATTTTGACATGTAAAACTATAGTTTTTTCAGTGTTCCTTTGCGTTTCTAATTGTTAATGTAGCATGTATTAATTATGCAAGTACATTCAACACCAAGTTGGTTTTGGTACCTTGGCATTTATTTCAAACTGCATGTAAGCTATATGGCAAACAGTTTTTTCAAGGTACAATTGAAATATAACACACATGCTCTCTTAAATAATGACTTAACTATATATTGCTGGTTTTGCTAGTTTAGTTGCTCTCATTTCTTACAGAGGCCTCTTAGAAGGCCTGGTGCATGGGGGGAAGAATGCTGTGATCATTAGGGAGCTGGAGGTGTTGCAAAGATGATGAATATGGGGAAAGGAAAAGAAGGTGTTATGGGGCAAAAGACTGGGACGTGTCATGTAGGGTGAAGTTGTAGTTCTCCTAGGAAAGAGTAGGGGAGTAGGGCATAATTCCATAGGAAACTAAGCTTTTTTTAGCTCTGCTGCATCAGGGACAGTGTATTTATATCTTCAAAGGACAAACATATATGTGTGTGCATATATGCAATTAGTTAAGAACTGTTACTCAACATTATGAACTTCATGTACAGCCTAACGTGATAATACGTACAAAGTTCAGTGATCTCATGTAACCATTAAAATGATAATGCACTGCCAGTTATTACGCATTACACTAGTTCATCTCATTCTTGTTTTCAGTCTCAGTGAAAGATAACAAGCAAAGTATTCTGATATTGTTACTAGTAATTACAGCTTGATTTCATGTGATGATGTGAAATTAAGATACTTTTTTTTCCCCTCCCTAGGGGGCGACTGCTGGTTGGTACTTTCGTGGCTCTCTTTTTCAACTTATTTACAATGCTTTCCATTAGGAATAAGCCTTTTGCTTATGTCTCTGAAGGTATGTGATAAATTAATCTATAACAAGAGTTGGGAATTGACTTTAATGTTCCTATTTTTATCAAGGTATAACTTGTCTGGTAACTTCCTTAACTAGAGGGTATATATTACTGTTACCTACATTAATATAACTTCATGCAATTTAGAATTGCCATCCAGACTTCAACTCTAGTTTGCTTATGGGGCTCTCTCAGTAGTATGTATTCATTAATATAACAAACTGAGCATCATTTTAATGATGAAGTATGCTTTATTTTCATTCTTTTGGATTCAACCAGTGAAGGTCATCTGACAGATATCAGAATTTTGAAGACATTTTATGGATGTATTAATGGATTAAAAATAAATGAATATAATAATTCTTCTTAATACCTCTTTTACCTGGGACTTTTTCACTGTGAAGCAGGCTTGCAGTCATTCCTGTTAACTGTAAATTCTTTATAGCTATATAACATACTTGTATGTAATATAAAGATAATTATGATTGTTATAATAGTCAATTATATATGTATTTAATCAGTTCAGATGATTATGGGAGATGGGCGTTTTACTTACTGCCTGGAAAAGTCAAACACTGGGTTCTTTTAAGTGAATCTGTTGAGATACATTTATTCACTCATACTGTGTTGGGTTCTTCCCTTAAAATAAAACTTTAAGCGTACTTTAAAACGGATACCTTTTACTTGTAGTAATTTTTTTACCTTCTTTCTTTTGCAGCTGCCAGCACAAGTTGGCTTCAGGAGCATGTTGCAGATCTTAGTAGAAGGTAAAGCTTTATAATATTTTTCAAAATTGTTAACTTCTGGAAGGTGGTGTTGTTTTGGATGGGTATTTGGTTGATGGTTGATTTGGATGGGTATTGAGACATGAACTGTTGTGTATTAGAGCTTTTAAAATACCTTTATCTACTCTAGGTGTGGTGTATGAACTCTAGAGCAAACAATGTCTTTCATGTTTCTTAGATACATCAGTCTAATAGAAATAAATCTTCTGCATAACTTTCCCTTTGAATGTGTTCGGTACATTGTATGTAATTCTCCTTGGATGAGGTGAGGTAAACTAGCATTGTCCTTTACAGGCTTGAACTGTATTTCTCAACAATCATTACCTGTAGTAATTTGTGTTCAGTTACTCTATGGGGTGGGCACATGACTAAGATGGTTGCAGTTTAAATGTGATATATGAAGCAGGTTGCCCACTGAAACATAGCTATGGAAACTCCTCACTTGTCCAGCAGCAAACTGGGAAGTCTGTGTCTTCTAGGGACTGAAGCAGTGTTGCTCATTCATCTTGTCTGTTAACTGTCTTGCTTGTATTGGATATCTGAATGCGAGATAACACTGTTTGCAAATAATTTTGTCAGATGTCAGAAATGTTTGTTTTGAGCCATGCGTGTTCTTCCAAGTTCTTATGCTGTTAGTATCAAAAAATGTTAAACCATATTGTATAACATGTTAAGTATGCTGCAAAGCCCATCTGTTTCTGCATGTTGTGATTTTTGTATACAGTTGAGGAAAGCAGGGAACACTGGTTTGTTAAACATAATTGATTTTATACAGGTGTAAGGTATTATATCATCAGACCCAAATTCTGCAAAACAGCTTGGAAGACTAACAATAGGGTTGCCCAAGTACCTGGAGTTTCAGTGTAAAAAAAAAAAAAAGTGGATAGCAGTCACAGACACTAGCAGAGTTTTTCTTTATTGATGTGGTGACACAGTGTTACTGGGGAGGACACGCATGGACAACTTGAAGGGCTCCCAGATCAAGAGTCTAGAATTACTACTGGGTTTTGGGATAACCTGTAGACAATTATGTCGACAATTTTTTAAAAGTTATTAAATTTGGTTAGTATGTATACAGCTATTTCAGGTGTGTTCTGTGAAGCTGTGCTGATTACAAAATATCTGCACCTGTATATAATTATGTTGATTAAAATTCTTACAGGAGCAGACCACTCATGATGTCTAAACATAGGGTGGTTCTAAACAGAGCAACAAAACATTTCATGTTTTCTTTTCCTTTAAATTTTCTAGTATGTGAAATGCATTTACATTTGCTGGGAAGTACAGAAACCCTTTTCTCTCTTCATGCTCCCATTGATAGGAGATAACTGTAAATAAATAACTTTTCCCATTGTTCCCAGGTTTTTTGGTCCCCTCTTATTCACAAGGCTGGCCTCCTTCCTCTTTTCAGACTCCATCAATTAGTTAGCTTTGGCTTTAGAATACTTTTTCACACCAAGGTGCCAGATGGATTGAAGACTAGAGATATGCAACCCCACCACGACTTACATATATGTAATAGCAATATCTGAACCTGTAAAGTACTTGTGTACAGCTGACATAGCTAGCTATGTTACGAGAAAATAGAAAGTAGCACAAGATATGTATTTTAACATGTAGAAAAAAAAATATAAAATTTAGTGTAGTATAACGTTTTGTAGATGCAAAGATAGAGGTAAAGCAAATTTAAGATGCAAGAGGCTAAGGATTAGTTTCAGATATGAGAGAGAATGTGATGTGGATCTAAACTTTATTAATTTTTGCTGGCGTCAGACTATTCCGGAACTTTGAGCAGAATTAGAAGGGCCTTTTCAGTCCTCAGAGGCATCATTTACTGTGACTGCAAGGTGTCAAGTGCTGAAACTGTGGGTGTAACTGTCTTGTGTTTTGAAGTAACGATGAACAGCTAGCTGACAACTGCTTTTTCTGTTTTATTACAGTATTTGTGGAATCATCCCAGGATTGAGTAGCATCTTTCTGCCACGAATGAACCCTTTTGTCTTGATTGATATTGCTGGAGCTTTAGCTCTTTGCATTACTTATATGCTCATTGAAATCAAGTACGTACAGATGTTTAAAAAAAGTAACTCCCTTTGTATCCAGTCTATGGGAAATTGCATTTTTTACATGAAAGGAATGACCTCATCAAAAGCTGTATTTTGTATGAATGTGATTGCAACTCCACTAATATATTCTTTTTTGAAAGATGTATAGTTCAGATGAAATTATGTTTAATATTCTGTAAGTGTATATAATTTAAAAGAATGAAGAATCAAAAGAAAATTCTTACGCCTTTCAAAAATATGAATACCTGTTTTTCTTTAAAATTGCTCTTTCTAGCAATTATTTTGCTGTCGATACAGCCTCTGCTATAGCAATTGCTTTGATGACATTTGGTACCATGTATCCCATGAGTGTCTACAGTGGAAAAGTACTACTCCAGGTAAGGCATTGTCACAAAACAAGGGGGTTTTTGTGGTTTCAGTTTTGTTAAATGTCTTTATTTTTTAAAAAACATAAAACACGTTTTAAGCATTTGAATAGGAAGTGTTCCAAGGGGAATTTGTGATGTGCTAGAAGAATTTTAAGGGCAGTAGAAATACACATCATGAAGTCATAAGAATTTATTGTGTAATGCTATTGGTCTCTTCTGTATTTAGGCCAAACTTAAAGGCTCTCTTATTTAAACAGGCCAGTTAATTTTTATTATGACTTTTTTCTTTGTTTTTTTTTTTCTTCTTTTTCTTGAAGACAACTCCACCTCATGTGATTGGCCAGTTAGATAAACTTCTTAGAGAGGTAAGTCAGTGTATAATACATGACACAGTGCGTAGAGCTAAAATTAAATACGCATTCAGGAGTATGAAGAGTTTTTGTGAGTAGTCCAAAAAGATTGCTAAAACACTACTTTTTTCATGTTATTTTTTAGCTGCCTGCAGAAAGTATGGATCTTGCTATCTAAGATGAGTAGTGTCATTCAGGTATCTGGAATAAATCTGTTAAAGTAGTGCAGGCTGGCGTTTTTATTAACTAAATTAACACTACTGTTGAAGAGGTTTACGAATGGGAATGGGGAGAGGAAAAGGAGTACAGGCAGCTGTTGACTTACAGCATATCAAGTTGAGAAAATACTGCAATTTGGCAGCAAGAGTTACCTGAAATGAGTTACTTAAATCCACTTTTTGGATGGATTTGGACGTTTAAGGGTAGCAAAAGTACAGTAGATAAGCATTAGTGGCATCATTAACAGACATCGTCCATTCTGTAGTATGGAAGCTTTTATTTCACTACTGAAAATGCTGTATTATTCAGCTATGTGTAAAAGTACATTTCTAAAAGGCTTTGAAACATTATTTCTAATTTAATTTCATGTTTCTGGATATTTGTGTAAAATTAGGTTTCAACTTTGGATGGTGTCTTGGAAGTTCGAAATGAGCATTTCTGGACATTAGGTTTTGGCACTTTGGTAAGTTATGTCTTTATTGTCTTTTTAGCCTTTAAAAAAAAGTTGTCAGTTTCTACTTTAAATTTTTTATTTAAATAAAGATATTTCTTCTGAAATCTTAAATATAAAAAAAAATTGAGGAAGGCAATACTCAGTCCTTGTGATGTATTGCAGAACTTCTCTTCCCTTGTCCTTTTTATTTTTTAAAAGCTTTGTTATTGGTTAATATTATTTATGTATATTGCAGCTCTAGATTAAAGCATGCATTTTGCAACTGTAGAATCGCTTTTGTATTTTGGTAGTGAAGAAACCCCCAAACAATAGTAAAGACATTTTTCAGATGGCATATTATTGTAAATTGTCTCAGAGGGGAGAAAAAGAAAACTGTAAACCTTCAGGTACCAAAGGTCTACAGTAGAATCATACACTTTCAGCATTTCTGGGGTGGGGGTGGAAAAAAATGGTCTACAGTTGCGTACTGTAAGCTGAAAGAAGTCAAGGGTTTTTTTTTGTGGTACAGAATTATCACACAACTCAATTATTTCTAAGTTGATGCAGGTATGTTGTGACAGATGGAAAATTAAGACTCTTAGAATTCTTTTTCTCTACTTCTGAATTCTTCCAGTATATATATAGCCCAAGCTGTGAACCATGTTCTTTACTAAATATGAACTGAAAAAGCATGTGAGAGGTTCTGTTGTGTGTCCTGTTCTCTTTGCAGTAGTAGTTCAAGGTAACGGAGATAATGCTACTGAGAGGAAGGCAGGGGCAGCCTGCAGTTACATGCACATCCAGGAGAAACTAGTCTGAGTTCCACAATGGGCTCTTGCCTCTGTTCTTGCTAATGGTCCCGATTTGAGTGTGCCTGCCATGCGTGTTGTCCTCTTGTCTGCTCCAACAGCACACTGATGACACTTTTCCTAAAATTGGAATATGGAGTTTGTCTCCATTTCATTCTTCTTTTGGGCAGCTTTTTGTCCCGTCTGTTGCCTTTCCCTTGCTGCCATCACATGTTGTATTTATAGTTCGGTTTTAAGACTCACTCTTCCTGAATTATGATCTTGATTGTGTTCATAAGAGATCAATGTATTAGGAAAGATCAAAATGTATCCTAATTATGGAATTATTTAGTAAGTTTCTCAATTGAGTCAGTAGTCTCTGCTGCAAAAGGTCTTTGCATAATTCTTTGCAGGGTAACTTACCTCTTCTTGAATGCATATGGAGAATCTCTATTGAAGGAACAGTTAACAGCCGACTTATTTTTATCACTTTCTAGGCCGGATCAGTACATGTCCGAATTCGGAGAGATGCAAATGAACAAATGGTACTTGCCCATGTCACTAACAGATTATACACGTTGGTCTCTACCTTGACTGTTCAGATTTTCAAAGATGACTGGATCAGACCTACCTTATCATCTGTGCCTATTGCAAACAATATTCTGAACCTTTCGGATCATCATGTTATTCCAATGCCATCTTTGAAAGCTGCTGATAATTTGAACCCTGTTACATCCACTCCAGCTAAGCCCAGCAGCCCACCGCCAGAATTTTCTTTCAATACACCAGGCAAAAATGTGAGTCCAGTCATCCTGTTAAACACTCAGACAAGGCCCTATGGATTTGGCTTCAATCATGGATCCGCACCCTACAGCAGTGTACTCAATCAAGGATTTGGAATACCGGGAATGGGAGCAACTCAAGGATTCAGAACTGGTTTTACAAATGTCCCAAGCAGATATGGAACAAACGCTCGTGGTCAACCTCGACCATAATAAACACCATTATTTATTGTACTTAAGGGTATTGACTTAATTCTTTTATTACCCAATTTTTATAAACATTTGGAATGTCAGATCATTCTAAATGGCTGGGAACAAGTGCATTGTTCATATTCATGAAATGGTTAAACTGCAGTTTTTTTCTTTGCATCAGCAGTAGCCTGTGTAATGCCACAAATGTTTTCCAGACTTACGATACTTTACAGGTAGTTTTTATAGAGTGTCTATTTCTATTCAGCTTTTTATTCACTTTTCTTTATTTTCCCAAGAATGTATTGAGGTATAGCACAACTCCATAAGAGAGTAAAATTTTGACCAGGTAGCATTTCTTTTCTAATGGGAATTGCTTGCTGAATGGCTGAGAGAATAGGAAATTGCAGAAATACAAGTCCCAGTTTTTGGAGATGTTTTGATTGCTGTATTAAGCCATCTTTTGGCAAAGTCACAATTAGGTTTTGGTTGCAAAAATCCAATATTCATATTGTGGCCATTGTGAAGACAATCTGGCATTTCAGATTCTAATTAATTCTGTGAGACCATGTTTTTACATTTTTATTGATGCTTTTGTAGAAATTCACATGGTTCAGCAACCATTTTCTAATTGTAAGTATTCCATATTAATCTCTGATATTTCTTCCTTTTTGGTTTAACTGCAAAATAATTTAGCAATATAGTGGGAAATAAAGTATTTCAAACTTAAGATTTTACAAGCACCTCTTTTTTATGATTGACCCTATTTAAGATCCAGAGCAGATGGCTGTATTGTTTCTGAAGCCAGTATTTCATTTTTGATTATGGAAAGTATTCTCTGATTTGATTGAGACTTTGTATTTTTCCTCTTTGTATTTTTTCTGTAGTTTCAGAGGAAAAAGTATCTATATATATTCCTGGTTTATATCCAGAGTACAGGTCAGTGATCGCTGACAGTTCTTAGTAATTGCTAGAGTGCTTAGCCTTTGGGGCACACTTTGAACAAGACTGCCTAGCTTCTCTCTGCTTTTGCATTATCGTTCTACTGTACATCTAGAAGACCATATTTCTTCAGGGCCTTTCTTGGAGAGCTCTTCCCTCTGACTGCTATCTCTTTCGTCACTGCTCTGATAACACAGAAAGGCCTTTTAGAAATACTCCAGGTTTTTTTTCCTGTTCTCCTGTGCAGTACGTATCTTTTAATTCCCAAGCCAATACCTCCTCTGCATTTTCTTCTGCATCTCTTGGCTGTTGAGGAGTGGGTTGCCCATTCCTATTGTTTCACTTGCAACTCAGGGTGCTATATATTGGCTTCCACCTTGTTAATCTGTATACTAAGTAAGTCTTTCCATTTGTCCAGGGTGGTTATATGGAGCTGTAGTATCTCAGGGACTCCAAAGATATTAATATGTTACCTGAAGATAATGGGTTTGGTAGAGAAATCTTTCTCTTGCGGAACTGAGTTGAGAAGACAGCCTTCATTTGAATTTTAAAGACCTGTGGCCTCTTCACACTGGCTGAGGATTTCTTTTTCTGCACAAGGTTGTTGCTTTCCTCTTCTTCCCCACCCCCCCCCACCCCACTACCCGTGTTTCTTGCTCCAATGAATGGAGGAGGGCATCACTCTTGCAAACAAAGCAAGGTGACATTCTGCACGATGGCATCTTGCTGGGATGTTTGAGGCTGAGGGTAGTGTCCAGACTGCCACTGGTATGTATACCATCCATGTAAGCTACAAGTAGGGAATCTAGTTCTGTACTTCATTTGCAGCAAGAGTAATAGTTTCATTGCTGTGTCAGAAAATGTAATGATCTGGAAAACTTGCATTTAAGGATTGCAATGAACTTGTAATGATTGGCTATGTTTTGGTGAGGTCGGTATTTGCTCAGTAATCACCTTTGTTTCATTACTGTGTCTTTGTGTAGTCTATTACATGTGCCATTGCTGCATGGAAATTCGCTGAAGTACAGAACACTTGAACAGCTTCTCTGTACCTCTCGGGTGCTGAACTAGAGTGCACTCTCTACAGCATCTGCAACACCTTAGAGCCAGCAGAATGTTTACAATATACTACTCTCATGTGGCCTATTTGAGAATTGTTCCTTACTCCAGTTTCATAACCAAACACATGCCCTTTTTCTGACATTTTAAATACATTGTATTATATTGATTGCATGCCTCCTTGTTTTTAGTAGAAAATTAAAGCTCCATTTTATTAAAAAATGAAGCTGACCTTTGATTTAAAATGAGAAGGGAGAATGAGAATCCCAGGATTCTGAGTGCAATATAATCACTTTAACAAAATTATTTTTTGGAGTGATTGTTTACAATATATATTATATGTGCAGATGATAAAGATTCTTTTAGAGACTAGAACAGCTTTTTAGCTGCTTTATTGTTATGAATATATTACGAATATTTGTTAAATCATCACAGAGTAAAATGTCTCCTTTTATACGAAGAAAATAAAATCAGTGTCATCCTTAAATGACAAGGAAAAAGTGGTAATTTGTGTACAAGATTTTATAGTTATCTTTTTATATATATTGATTGTTTAAGTGATGTTCTCGGGTGATAACTTCAATCTCAACGAGCAGATGTGTGAAACTTCAGAACTGTTTCGCTGGGTCTGCCACCAGTGTGGACTGGGTCCTTGTAATAATTCCACAGAAAGGATTTTTACTGCATTTTGTCTCTTCTAATTGTATTTTGCTGTTAGGTGGTCACAATCTAAATGTTTATTTGAAATGTGGTGAATAAGAACTGCTAATCTGTATAGTCTTCATTCCTAGCGATAGGAATTCTGCCTATCGGACTGGTACTCACTATCATTTCTGTCTACCAGAGGATTTGGCATTGTTACTCCCTTAACTCGTTCCACCTGTGATTGCATAGGATCACTTCACTTGTAGGTAAATGCATCAAGCTTTAGACAATTTGAGGGGCTTATACCATTACATAGGCTTAAGATTCTTGTGAAAAATGGCATTATCCTGATATAAAAAGAGCTAGAGTGCCTACTGCAATACAAATAACTAATGTAATATGGTGGGTTTTTTCAGCTTTACCTGTTGAGTAGTGGCTCTTGAGTTCATTCTGTTCTGTGTTCCCTTCAGCCTGGTAATAACCACACACACCTTTAGGAGGACTCTGACAAGCCAGCGACAGCCTCTCGTGGGTGGTAGATTGATGTTTTTTAATTTTTTTTCTCACCCATGACTTGAGATGTGATAAATCCTATTCAAGCAGAGAACCTGTGTAGCAATTCTGCTGATTTGTGTAATTACTAGATCAGTTGAAGTCCCTCAGCTGATTTCTGTTCCCAGCTGCCACCATCCAACAGGGACAGAGAAACTATCCAGGGAGAGGTTCTTCAACATAAAGCCTGTCTCTGAATTCTGAAGTGATTATTGTTACTGTGTATGTCCAGATCCTACTGATGTGGATACTTGGTGATGTTCAGTGTTGAAACTGAGAGTGGAGAGATACCAGTCCTGTTCTTTTCGCTTGTATTTTTTGTTTTCTGGTTGTCTTATTAAATGGCTACAGTTTCTCCTACCTACTTGTTCTCCACTGCCTTAGTAGCAGTGAGAACCCACCTTGCACCATGTCTTTGCTTTACTGACTACAAGTTCTTGTGCTTTCGGGAGATAAGATTCTTGGATTCACATGGTTACTGGACTGATATAAGTTTTCCTTCCAACAGTTATTTTTTCTAAATGAATGGTGGGTCATATAAATTGTTAAGATGATGAACGTCCCCTCTTTCAGTAAAGCCTTTCCTGGGCTCACATCCAGTTAAGAGATGGCCCTCTTTTGCCACACCAAAAAAAACCCCAAACCCAAAAACCTAAGGGAAAAAAACCTCAACCAACAAGCCTCCCCATGTTTTCTTCATGTTTTTGGAACCACTGAATCTTAGTACACCAACCCGTACCTTATTTCTTTGAACTGAGTAAACATAACTCAAGAGAACTGCATGCTCAGGCAGTGGGAAGTTGGTGACCAAATTGACATGCCAGAGATTTGGTGTACTGCATGGTTAAATTATGTTTTCAACTAACTCTAATAGAGATTTTTAAAAGTTAGGCTTTTCCCAGTTATAACAACCCTCTGATCCCCCATTTCATAATGAAGCCTATTTTATGTTAACTCTCAAATTCTTGAAGCAGAGTAGCAGTGCACACTGCAGACACGTACTGCATTTTTCAGAGGCACTGCAAAGTATGAGTACCACAAGAGTTCACCAGTGGAACTGAAATTAGCCACACAAATTCATGTTTGATATTTCTGTATATAGCCATTTTGTTACCTTTTTTCACCTCTTAGGAGGGTGCAGTAGGTGCCTTATACTGCTCAGAGTATTCAAACTTCAGAGGTTTTAATTTAGTTGTTTAGAATGTTTTCACGTGGGCTGAAGTAGAGGAGAACATGATAATGGAGAGCTCAAATAGCTTTGTATTTTCACAGACGTACAGTAATAGCTGAAAATAAACACATCTGTCCGATTTTTAGCACTCTCATTGCGTTCTATTTCATAAGTTGCATGCAAAATAGAAACATTTCTCACAAATGTTGAAGTGATGGGAGAACAAAATGCTTGTTTCATTTTGAGCAACAAAACTACATTGAATTTCATTTTTAGGCTGTCCTGTAATAGTAAAATCTTACAATTTTGCATTGCTGTAAATACATATTTTTATTGCAACTTTAAAATACGTATATAAACATTGTCTTAAGTTCAGAAATGCTTGCTTTAGGAAAATGTTAAAATACAGGCCAAATCTGATATGCCTACAGCTCCATAGCTTATTTCCTTTTTAAATCTCTTTGCCCAGGATAGAACTTTCTAATGCAAGAAGTTCACAGTAGTAAAACACCGACTTGTTTTTTTCTCAGTTCAATCTACCAGCTTGATTTTTTTAAATTTTTTTTTTTTTTTCCCCCCTCTTCAAATGCTCTTATCTTTTTCTCACAGTGAAAACCATAATTGTGTCAGTAGCTTCTGAATACTGTTCTTCTGGCTTCTATTGATTTCATTCCAGGCTAGATTTTTGCCAGTGTGTCATACTAAACTTACTGAATAAAAAATTCCAGTACGGAATGTAGAAGTTGCTAAACAGGTGAGTATCTTTTTCTGATACAGGCTATGGCTTGCCCTTACATTTTGGTGCTTAAACTGTCTTCTGCTTGTGACTCTCACACTTATTTTACTCTTGATAGAGAGCACTTTGCCTTTTAAAATTATATTTTTATAAAACTATAGTTTCTAAAGTGATCACTTTCCTAGTATGATTACTTCTGATGTAATCTGTATTAAAAACAGCAGTGTTTTTTAATTTATTTTGGGTCAAATTGTGAATGATTCTCACATGAATTAATGGCGTGTGCTCGGGCGTTGCTCCCACACACCACCTACTCTTCTGTTTCTATCTCCTGTGTTGCAGTCAAAGCACGATGGAAACTCCCATGTACCTTCCTCTTAGCATCGTGCCCCACCACTCTTCTCTGTCAAAAGGTATCCAACAAATGTCAGGGAGAAAATCTGAATTTTTGTTTCCTGGTGGCCTGGTGTGTGTGGACGAGAGCCCTTGCAGCTCTTCTTGTAGGGGAAGGAGGAGAGGGAACAGAGAGGATTAAATACCTTTTTGTGTGTCAGCAGTTCTAGCAACTCATTTCAGGGTGAGGTAGTTTAGTTCAACCCAAAGTAGAAGTTTGTTTAATTTTTGCCTCTTTTGATAATGTGGTATAAATTTTCATTGCTGAATGCTGCCCAAGTTGGTCATATCTTGTAAAAAATGTAGCTAACACTTAAGTCAGGAGGCATTCCTTCCTGGGTTCTTAATAGGTGACATAAAACACTGATTACAATCTGGGAAAATTCTGGGGATTTTTATTCAGAGGAAAGACATGGAAAGATCAAATTCTTTCCAGGCTGAAACTAATTATTATTTAATGCTATCTTACTTGGCTACATGGAACATTGGGCCAGGAACAGCTGAATCAATAATCAGTCTAGCAAGAGCTATCGTTATATTTTGCTTTGCTATAGTGCTCTCCAATGCAATTAAATAGCAAATGTGACGGTGAACAAACAATATTTAGGATGGAGTACGATTTGTTTCCTTTTTGTCTATCACAGGTTTAGATATTCCAGTACAAACACTTGCAGGATTTTGCTGAGATTGTCGATAGTGGTTTTATCAAGGTTTTCTTCTGTGTCCTCCATGGTATGCCATACTGCAGGAAAAGGGGATGGAATCAGATGTAGGACTGGAACCCCTATAAGGAGGAAAGTGAAATTTGGAGAAGAAATATTGGAGAAGTTCTGTTAAGCCAATTGATATGTTGCCATTTAGCAATAGATTCAGGTAACTACTCAGTAAGCTGACTTTATAGAGCAGTGTGTGTCACTGCAGCTTCCTCTTACCTTCTCGATTTCATTGAGTGTTTCCTAAAATCAGCACCTTTCTTTTTCTTTGAATACTTTTTCCTTTTTTTTTAAAGGCACTTGTAGCTAGTAGTTTTACCTCGCTACACGCTTTCTTGGCTTTTTAGATCCTTTGCATTGTAGTTGTTGATGCCTTGTTTAGGAGCTACAGAAGGGCAGAGAAACCACTGCAGCTCCCCAAACTGAAAACTGATTAACATCTTCTTGTGACAGTGTTAAGATTGAGCACTTTTTGAAGCATTTTTTAGTCCTCTCCATAAATGGTAAAATAGGGTGTCTGTATTTTTACTCTGTAAAACAGAACCACTGTTGTCCTCGGATAAAAGAACTTTCCACTTGAAAGGATCCGTATCACTACATATATATATATATATATATGTATGTATGTATATATACACATCAAGCCACCTATACATACTGCAGCTTTCAGATAAGAGGAGTTAAATTAGTCTTCTGCTTCCTGATTGCTTTTGGGGGGAACATTGTTTCTCTGCAGCCTCTTTCCCATTTTATTGCTTTTCTTCTCTCATTTCTCAGCTGCGTATCACTAAAGAGTCTGTTTTCTTCACTAGGTGTTAATTGTGTTATTAGTAAAGGTTTTGAGGTCTAGTCATTGTTTTCCCCTAGCAGCTCCTCCCATGTAGGATTTTTGATGTCCCTGGACATACATGTGATGGCCATGTGATTTCGTTGGACATGGGCCCTGCCTTGGTGTGAAAAATGAAAGATTCGTGGATTTGAAGAGCCATTGAGCCAGAGACAGTAACCATAGGTCAGTAAAGAGAGCATTTGCTTAGAAGTGGAGAGGTGTGGCTGCTCTTGTGCCTGCTTCCAGAGCTGCGTCCGCATTTTGCATTACCCAGTAGTTAACAGAGCACAAGCAATGGTAAAATGAGGGGCTGGATATGAAGATACCTCCCTCCTTTCCTAGGGAGATACCCTCCTCTTTGAACTAGTGTTACATTCCTTTTTGGTAAACCTTCCTCTAGCAATATGACTCTTGTAGTCTTTGCTGTCCAGTGGAAAACTTCAATCAACTTTTACTATATCTACTGCCCTTCTTTCAGCCACCTTAGTTTTGAAGATGCTCTGCTGAGTGCTTGAACCAAGAAGGACATCAGATCCATATCTTGAACTTGCACAAGTGCTTTAATCACTGACCTGTAGCTTGATAAGGTGGCAGCAGTAGTACAACTGCTTTCCCTTTCTTTAACTGGATCCCAAAGTAAAAGAATGAACACAAAGTCAGAGGCTATGGTGTTGGTGTCTTCCAGGAGAAATGCTTAGGTTGGGAATCCCACTTGCAGGTATGTGCCTAATTCCAGGAGGGATTTCAGGCATATTGTGTCCTTTGCCCTTTCTGCTGGCTACTCTGTGCACCTTTCCCACCCTTCAAGCTGACAGCTGTGAAATCTCCATTCTCTTTAGGGAATGAGGATGTCTAATTTGAGTATGTGAATTCCTGCAGAAGTCAGTGCCTTCAAATTTAAACAGATAATAGTGAGCATTACCATAACTTTGACAACAGCTATTGAGAGATTTTTGTGGTCTTTGAAGATATGACCCTTGAGTGTTTCGCTGCTCCTAGAAATAGTAACTAGCTGGCTAGTGCGGTATGTAGTGAGAAGCCACTGGATCAGAGTTGCTTATCCTTTTAGGACACTACTGCTGACAGAAATTTCCATTAACTTTCGGCCATTGGAGCTGCGCTTGTGCAAAATGATGATGGGTATGTCTTATTGCTACTTTTTTTCGGGTATGTTTTTCAAAGCTGTGTTTCTTGGCCTCTGTAAAGTTGGATTTGGAAGCCTCGAGTTGGGGCAAATAAGCTTGAAACACAGGATCATATGCACTTGCTCATTTGCTAAATGATGCATTTGTTACTGTCAAAATATAAGAGCTTCCAGTACCTCTTAATAAAAATGGAACGTGGTCATCTTCAACCAAGCCTCGATGGAAAGTAGTCTGGAAATACTGCCTCTCAACAAGGTGATCCTTCAACAGATTCATGTTGTGTAGCTCTTGCTCTGTAATTGACAATGAAAGTGATTACTACAACTTTTGGACAATACAAGGCACGTTAGAACATTTGAATTGTTTTTCCACTCACAGGGAAGCTTTTTCTGTGAAAGAAGAAAAAGGAGTTAGTGACTGTCTTTTGCATTTGTTTAGTACTTAGAAGATCTCAAGATTGGGGATGAGGTTTGACAAGGCTGAGTGCAAGGTCCTGCAGCTGGGTCGGTATCCATACNTTAGATATTCCAGTACAAACACTTGCAGGATTTTGCTGAGATTGTCGATAGTGGTTTTATCAAGGTTTTCTTCTGTGTCCTCCATGGTATGCCATACTGCAGGAAAAGGGGATGGAATCAGATGTAGGACTGGAACCCCTATAAGGAGGAAAGTGAAATTTGGAGAAGAAATATTGGAGAAGTTCTGTTAAGCCAATTGATATGTTGCCATTTAGCAATAGATTCAGGTAACTACTCAGTAAGCTGACTTTATAGAGCAGTGTGTGTCACTGCAGCTTCCTCTTACCTTCTCGATTTCATTGAGTGTTTCCTAAAATCAGCACCTTTCTTTTTCTTTGAATACTTTTTCCTTTTTTTTTAAAGGCACTTGTAGCTAGTAGTTTTACCTTGATACACGCTTTCTTGGCTTTTTAGATCCTTTGCATTGTAGTTGTTGATGCCTTGTTTAGGAGCTACAGAAGGGCAGAGAAACCACTGCAGCTCCCCAAACTGAAAACTGATTAACATCTTCTTGTGACAGTGTTAAGATTGAGCACTTTTTGAAGCATTTTTTAGTCCTCTCCATAAATGGTAAAATAGGGTGTCTGTATTTTTACTCTGTAAAACAGAACCACTGTTGTCCTCGGATAAAAGAACTTTCCACTTGAAAGGATCCGTATCACTACATATATATATATATATATATGTATGTATGTATATATACACATCAAGCCACCTATACATACTGCAGCTTTCAGATAAGAGGAGTTAAATTAGTCTTCTGCTTCCTGATTGCTTTTGGGGGGAACATTGTTTCTCTGCAGCCTCTTTCCCATTTTATTGCTTTTCTTCTCTCATTTCTCAGCTGCGTATCACTAAAGAGTCTGTTTTCTTCACTAGGTGTTAATTGTGTTATTAGTAAAGGTTTTGAGGTCTAGTCATTGTTTTCCCCTAGCAGCTCCTCCCATGTAGGATTTTTGATGTCCCTGGACATACATGTGATGGCCATGTGATTTCGTTGGACATGGGCCCTGCCTTGGTGTGAAAAATGAAAGATTCGTGGATTTGAAGAGCCATTGAGCCAGAGACAGTAACCATAGGTCAGTAAAGAGAGCATTTGCTTAGAAGTGGAGAGGTGTGGCTGCTCTTGTGCCTGCTTCCAGAGCTGCGTCCGCATTTTGCATTACCCAGTAGTTAACAGAGCACAAGCAATGGTAAAATGAGGGGCTGGATATGAAGATACCTCCCTCCTTTCCTAGGGAGATACCCTCCTCTTTGAACTAGTGTTACATTCCTTTTTGGTAAACCTTCCTCTAGCAATATGACTCTTGTAGTCCTTGCTGTCCAGTGGAAATCTTCAATTAACTTTTACTATATCTACTGCCCTTCTTTCAGCCACCTTAGTTTTGAAGATGCTCTGCTGAGTGCTTGAACCAAGAAGGACATCAGATCCATATCTTGAACTTGCACAAGTGCTTTAATCACTGACCTGTAGCTTGATAAGGTGGCAGCAGTAGTACAACTGCTTTCCCTTTCTTTAACTGGATCCCAAAGTAAAAGAATGAACACAAAGTCAGAGGCTATGGTGTTGGTGTCTTCCAGGAGAAATGCTTAGGTTGGGAATCCCACTTGCAGGTATGTGCCTAATTCCAGGAGGGATTTCAGGCATATTGTGTCCTTTGCCCTTTCTGCTGGCTACTCTGTGCACCTTTCCCACCCTTCAAGCTGACAGCTGTGAAATCTCCATTCTCTTTAGGGAATGAGGATGTCTAATTTGAGTATGTGAATTCCTGCAGAAGTCAGTGCCTTCAAATTTAAACAGATAATAGTGAGCATTACCATAACTTTGACAACAGCTATTGAGAGATTTTTGTGGTCTTTGAAGATATGACCCTTGAGTGTTTCGCTGCTCCTAGAAATAGTAACTAGCTGGCTAGTGCGGTATGTAGTGAGAAGCCACTGGATCAGAGTTGCTTATCCTTTTAGGACACTACTGCTGACAGAAATTTCCATTAACTTTTGGCCATTGGAGCTGCGCTTGTGCAAAATGATGATGGGTATGTCTTATTGCTACTTTTTTTCGGGTATGTTTTTCAAAGCTGTGTTTCTTGGCCTCTGTAAAGTTGGATTTGGAAGCCTCGAGTTGGGGCAAATAAGCTTGAAACACAGGATCATATGCACTTGCTCATTTGCTAAATGATGCATTTGTTACTGTCAAAATATAAGAGCTTCCAGTACCTCTTAATAAAAATGGAACGTGGTCATCTTCAACCAAGCCTCGATGGAAAGTAGTCTGGAAATACTGCCTCTCAACAAGGTGATCCTTCAACAGATTCATGTTGTGTAGCTCTTGCTCTGTAATTGACAATGAAAGTGATTACTACAACTTTTGGACAATACAAGGCACGTTAGAACATTTGAATTGTTTTTCCACTCACAGGGAAGCTTTTTCTGTGAAAGAAGAAAAAGGAGTTAGTGACTGTCTTTTGCATTTGTTTAGTACTTAGAAGATCTCAAGATTGGGGATGAGGTTTGACAAGGCTGAGTGCAAGGTCCTGCAGCTGGGTCGGTATCCATACCCACTGGGGAATGGATTAGAGCCACCCCATGGAGGAGGAAAAGCCAGACATGAGCCAACAACACATGTTGGCAGCCCAGAAATCCAGCCGGATCCCAGGTGGCATCACCGGCAGGGCGAGGGAGGTGATTCTGCCCCTCTGCTCTGGTGAGACCTACCCGGGAATCCTGCATTTGGACTGGGCAGTGTTAGATTTACAGTTGGACTTGATGATCTCAAAGGTCTTCTCCAACCTAAATTATTCTATGATTGGTGCTATTATTTACAGAAGTGAGAACTAAACTACGGAAATAAAGCAGTTCCCAAGATTCGCAGCAACAATCAGTAATAGAATCTGTTTCATGGCTTCCAAGTGTCTGTGAATCTTCCTCAGTTATTTTATTAATTAAATATTAAAATCTTCTTACAGGTTTAAGATGCACCAAATTTAACATTTACAATATTAAATATTTTAAGTGTCAAACAAAAAAGTAATCTAAAAATCTGATTTACAGGACTTAATGCATTCAGAAACTACACACTAAGTTTTCAAATTCACTGAAAGCCCATACCCCTCTCCTTACCAATTGCTTGAAGCCTCTGAAACCATCGAATAGTGTTTGGAAAATAATTGGGAAAGACAGGGTTTGGGGCACCAATTAAATCCAGTAGTACAAGGAGGTCCTATAAAAGAAAGCATCTTTAATATAGAATTCTTTACACTACTACAACGTCATCAACAGCAGCAGCAGCAATAATGAAACCTCTTGGTTCCTGTATAGGTCATTGGTGGCTCTGGCCAAAGATCTAACTTTCTACTGTGATGCCTGAGAAGAACCCATTAGCAGAACCTGATTCCAATCTGATGCATTTTGCTGTCTTTACGAGGAGGAAAGCGGTAGGCCGTTTCTCTGTTCCTCAAGCTGAAGCAGACTGTGTTGCTTTGTTTGCAGTTTGCGTGTTATATCCCTTTAAAAGAGAAACTATGGTAGGTGGGGAGAAAGAAGAGGAAATTGCTTCTTCCCCAGAGAACAACAAAGTCTGTCAAGGGAAAGACATTTTATGAGTCACAAGATACAGTGACAGAAGCGTCTCAGCAGTGAGCAGGGAAACTAGAAGGCAGGAGGGAGAAGGCAGCAGACAATCAGAATGTTGGTAGGAATCAAAGGGGAAAGAGAACTTGCTGTGGCTTAGCGCTGAGCTAGGGGAGATTTGTTCATAGACCGATACTATGTCCATGCCCTTTCCTAATCACTTTGAATTATGAATTATCTCTCTTGAAGAAGGTGGGTATTCTAGTTTATATTCTAATAAATTTGTGTATTTTGATTTTTCCATGACTCCTCATATTTGCATGGAGAAGCTGTAAGCTGATTCACCTGAAAAGCTCTTGCCAACTCTCTACTTTAGTACATTTCATAAAGTTTCCATAAGCCTGCCACTTCCTTTAACTTTGGTGGGGTTTGTGGTTTCTTGGGAATTTGACCAATTACTTGCTAATTAAATATTAAAACAATGCAATTTACTATTACTCATTAGGGAGGTGAAAGCCACTTACTATGCCCTGCAGCTGATTTGTGGTTGTTGAACCAGGTGGATGTGGAGTAGATACCATTTTTTGAGCTAAGTGTTGAGATCCATAGAGGGAATCAGAAGGGGACCACCGGACAAAGGCTTCTTCACCATCAAAAAAAATGAGCTGAAGTGAAAGGTCTGGTCTTGACGTTGAGCTGGTCTGTTGGAGGAAGTTAAAAATAACATAACTGATTCTGGCCAGAACATTAAATACAGGACAAATACAGTAGTCATATAAGCAACATCAGTAGAGGTATATTTTCAAGGTGTACCCTATGCAAACCTTCCTATGGCTGTTAAACACGAATTATGGTGTAATAGTAGTAGCGATCAGTCATTATTATTTATCTAGCACACTGACATGTTCCCTCTGAAAGAGGGTAGACTTAGATATCAGGAAGAAATTCTTTACTGTGAGGGTGGTGAGGCGCTGGAACAGGTTGTGCAGAGAAGCGGTGGATGCCCCATCCCTGGAAGTGTTCCAGGCCAGGCTGGATGGGGCTTTGAGCAGCCTGGTCTAGTGGGAGGTGTCCCTGCCCAGGGCAGGGGGGTTGGAACTACATGATCTTTAAGGTCCCTTCCAACCCAAACCATTCTGTGATTCAGTCTGGTATCATTTTGGTTCTGGTTAAAAGACTGATTTTCTTAAATGAAAGACAGACTTTCATTTCTGACTTCAGTGGACGTGAGCTGAGGATGTTGAGACAGGTCTGCAAAACCAGGAAGCAGAAACATCATCTCAAATAATGAGGAGATGTGTCAGCACCAACACCTGATCTGAGTGTTGATATTATTACACGATAGTGCCACAAAGGAGTAATATCTCTGCTATAGCTGTGCATCAGTGGACGTGAATTATGTATTTTAAAGTTGATGGTTCTTTGAGGGACAAAGAGCGGTCAGTCATGAGAAGAATGACCATTTCTTTTCCTTCAGGGGGACTTGCAACCACCTAGGTTACTTTACCCTAAAACCAAAGCCCAAGAGAGTAGAGTAGATACGCTCTTCCCTTTCAACAACCAAAAATATCACAGCAGTAAAAACTGAGAACATATATGATTAATGTATTTAAGGTTACAAAGGAGACATCTATTTGAAATTTCTCCCCAGTGTAGAAGGAGTCTTTTTTTCTCTCTCTGTTTACTAACTGAAGCCCTGTTTGCACTGGCAGCATTTCCTAATAATGCCTAACCCCAGTTTGATTCTGCTACATGAACAGTTTTGGGAACTGTAGCCTTGGCAGTTGCCATAAATATTTTAACCCCCCTATGAATTAATGTTACTTCAACTGAAATTGTATGATGTGGTTAAAAAGGTGGGGTTACTGGCAACAGTCATGTCCTGTACGGGCTACAACTCCCAACAAGCTGGAGCTGATCCAATATAAACAGTAGTGGAAAACTTCTATAAAGTGTCGCTCACGTAGGCAAGATGATATTGATTATGCTCACAGTGATGTATGGATTTCTCTAATGGCAACACTTTGCTGCCCTTTGTCCTTTGCACAGGACAGAGCTCTTTTGATAGCAGTCATTTTGCATTACATTCTGGAGGAAACTGTGTTAATGCCATTTGAATTTTAGAAAGTAATATTTGTAATTATTAGTAGTAGTATTGTTTAACATATTACCAGGACTGAATAATGTAGAGAGATGTCTTTGCCCTTTAATCTTAAGCTATATAAACTGGAGAAACATCAAGATAAAAATCACAGCTTCAAGTCAAAGTATAAATAGATTTGGCTGAAAACAGAGTCTGTTATGCTGCTACGAGCAGAGCAAAAAGGTCATAGCTAATGTATTAAGCAGATGGATACCAAAGTATACTTTGTTAACAGACTGTACAAATGGTAGCCTGTGCAAAGTAATTAGACTGCCTTTTGGTCAAATGCTGTCATCTTACATGATAAAACCATTTAATAAAAAAATGATGCATTGTGAAAAATTCCAGTCTTTAAGTCAGTGTGCAGCTTGTTCCATAAAAAACCATCAGGCAAATTTATTCTAAATGAAGCTTCTAAATGAAAGCATCCATATTACAAAAGTGCCTTTTTTTTTTTTGGTGACTAAGAACATTGGCATATTATTAATTTCTAATTCTTAAATATTCTAATGTCAAAAGGCACGGAATCAATTTCTGGAAACAACTGCTGATGAGTAATCTTAATACCCAAGCTGAGTGTATTCCCAACGGTCTGTAAAGCATTTGAGACCTTTTCCTGTGAAAGCTCCATTAGCGTACGAGAAGTATTCTTCTGTAAATAATAAACACTGAACCAGTAGATGGCACTCATGAACCTGTAATCCTACAAATTTGTAATCAATCCTGCAAGCTTTTAGAGCTAGTAGGATCAATAGATTTTTGCACCTAGCAATGGCAGCACTCTGAAGCATATTTTCTTAGCATAGGTAACACAGACTCATAATATTATACTACTACTTAACTGTTTTCCTGTACTTGGCCATTGCTTGTTTCATAAATAAGCTACTAAAATTGATAAAGGAAAACAAGAAAAGCTTGAAATCACTATGGGATGGAGGGACATGAGTGTAACTCTCCTGCACAGCAATTAGTTCATCCATCTCCCAAAAAGAATACAAGTGAGAGATTTTAAAAATGCAAGATTGAGAAAGCAACAAAACTTTGTCAATGACCCTAGATGTTACTGGATATGATAGGAGCTTCTAAGTTAGGGTTCTGTGCCTTTTAGATCGAAAGGAGGACTATATCTTGCTGAGTCTATGAAACGTGTATTAATCATGCATAAATTGTTATTTTCATATAGAATCATAGAATGGTTCGGGTTGGAAGGGACCTTAAAGATCATGTAGTTCCAACCCCCCTGCCATGGGCAGGGACACCTCCCACTAGAGCAGGCTGCTCAAAGCCCCATCCAGCCTGGCCTTGAACACTTCCAGGGATGGGGCAGCCACCGCTTCCCTGGGCAACCTGTTCCAGTGCCTCATCACCGTGACAGTAAAGAATTTCTTCCTGATATCTAATCTAAATCTACCCTCTTTCAGTTTGAATATAGTATATATTTATTAGATAATTTTTGCATGGTCACCCTTTGCATAAGAAGTTTTAATGTGATAATGTACTCTAAAGCAGTAGATATAGATCTCTGTTGTGTTCTTCTTGAAGTCAATGGGAGTTTTACTATAGGCACGGTGATCAGAGAATCAGGCACGCAGGCTGTGGGAGAGAACATGAAAGTGTCCTGAGGCCTATTGCTATTGCAAAACCAAAATGAAACAAGCAAACTACCTTGATTAACTGCAGCCTGTGATCCAGGGCACGTGCCAGCTCCAATATCATAGCACAAGGCACGGCCGAATCAGTCGCTCCTACAAACGCTCTCCCCTGCCATTGCTGTCCAAAGAATTTTGAGTCGTAGTGGCAAGCAAGTACTAGATGGCGTTTTGCAGAGGGGTTGAGAGTGCTGATAATATTTGAAAATGTTTGATATCCATATGGTGTGTATCTCTGAAATGTGTCTTCTTCAATTTCCCAACCAGCCTGTAATCTTTGAAGACGGTGCTTGATGTGCTGCAATTAAACAAAACAAAAGACTATTATTGCTTGCTTCAAAAAGATGTTGCAGACAAACTGTCATTAGCTAATTAATAGTGGCACTTAAGCTTATTTCTGTCGGTTTGTGATATTTTTAAAAGATAAATTTTATAGCAAAAAATGTAATGTCACTATATAAAGTAAGCGACCTCTTTGCTACCTTAGGCTCTGTCTCACTTGCTTTTCATTTCTCCCTGTTGCCTTTTGTCTTTGGAGCCTGGGCGTGCTTTGAATCCTTGTCCATTAATATGACACATTAAGATCTTGATCTCTGAATTTTCCAAGCCAGTGTTTTTTCAGGTGTAACCAGGGCATATTTAATGTTTACCTCTTCAAATATAAACTCGGTTCTGTCATTAAATTAAACGTCAAAACTAGTGACAGAGAACTTGTGGCTATTTTGACGATTACCGCACATAGATGCCACGGCAGTATAAAAAAAAAATGCTGTTGGGTTTTTTAACTACTCTGAAAAGATCTGCCTTTCAGTGGCATTAGTTGTTTACAAAGCTGTAAAAGACAGTCTGATTCCTTTAATTCAAAGAAAGAATTAAACATTTCAGAATAATCTTTTAAAAAGGCAATCTGGTAAGTGTAATTCATGTAAAGATAAAAATGAACGCTATAAATATATAAAAGAGGTCATTCATTTTAGGTTAACTTCTTACCTAAAGAGAATACCTCTCACAACCCCAGTTATACTTAGTACAGAGTTCTGGCTAACTCTTAGTAGAGGGCCATCTCTATTGAGCAACTTATTTTTATGGGTCCCCAGAGTGCTTCCTCAAGGCAGATTCCTCTCTTTAAATAAACATTAGGAAAAGCCTCTAAGGGGAAAAAAGAAAATAGACTTTGAAGACTTGTCCTGCTCTTAGTGAAGTCAGTGGGAATATTGCCATTAATTTTAGTGCTAGAACAAACTTCCATTTTGTTTGTGGTCACCCTCTGAAAGCTTTTATGGCGCTGTACGGTCTATCCGCTATCTGTAGGCTGAGTGAAGGACATCTGCTATGGATTAAGAGGAATATACAAGCCTGGATGGAGTTCCCAGTGTCCACGGTTCGTGACTATCACTAGCCTTCTGCGTTGAAGGAGTCTGATGCATTTTCTGTGTTTTAACAAAGAGATGTCATCCATTTCACACTCCGTTGTGCTTTGACAAAGGAGGACTCTTTTTTTCCTTTGTTGGGTGCCTACTTTAGTACGTGCTGTTACCTTGTAACAGAATGATCCTGTTTTGAATATGATTTGCGGTTTTCTAGCCTCCGCTCAGCTGGTTTTTTGTTATTCTCACTTTTTCCCCTTTCATTTGGCTACCTTCCAGGGTATCACTAAAGAAACCACAAAAATAAATCGGTAGAGACGCATACGCGTATGCACACGCACGGCATAAAAAAAGCTGCGTTTTTCCAGTCTACCAATCGCAGAGTGGCAAATAAACTTATTGTAGTTCGGGTTATCTTGGAGCTGTTGAGTCACTGCTTAAAAGGTAGATGAAGGCTAGCGCTATACTTAAACCTGTGCTTTGTCATATCGACCATCTAGGCTGCCTGCCAGTTTGGGCCCCTCCAACTCCTTTTCGTGTTGGAACACCCGTCTGAGGCAACACTCCAGGGAGTGTGTCAGCACAGGAGACCTCTCCAGAAAAGGGATGTGGGGGATATATAATTTCTTTCATCCCTGTGTAGGGTCCCAGGGGGTTTGAACCAGTGGCCAAAAGCCTGCGCGTGTGAGGAAACGGACAATTGTTGTGTTGTACTTTGGGTACCAAACCTGAGGCAAGCTTTTTAATTTAAAATGTAAACTTTAATATGGATTTTTTTTTTTTCCATCATGCTGTGCAGCCATGGAAAATAACGTCAGCTAAAGTGCAAGCTGTGTCATGTAGGCTCTATGCAGTCTAGACTTGAACAATGATGGAGTTCATTCTACCAAATGAAAGGAATGTGTCCGTCACTTTAGTGATCACTAAAAGCACTGCTAGAATACAAATAATAGATTTTATTAGAGGTTTTCAGGAAACGCTGTCTTACCTGTCGTACGACATAATTTCCCGGTGATCCTGAGTATCTTTCTATCAGGATAGGGCGCAAATCATTCTCCCACATTTCAGAAACATCTGTGTTTGCTGCGACTTTTTGAATAGCATCAGAATGTAAAATTCTTGGTTGGTGAGAATACTGCGGAAAGGAGAAAAACAGAAAGATTGCTATGCCTATAACTGTTACTAGACCTTTTTAACCATAGTTTTCTTCAGAATTACAGTAAATGTGATATATTGTGCTATTTTGATTTACTGACAACAAAAAGTAATCTTAAGAAAAGCTTTTGTCTCATAAAATATTGACATTTCAAAGTTTTGTGTCTTTGATTTCCATGCAAAATGTACTACTATTAAAAACAGTGAGAAATTTTTACCAGCCGTAAAATCTCAACCCATGATTGGGTTCTCTCTTTTCTCATATCTTAATTCTACATACGTAGTCATGTCTGCATGACTATGTATGTAGCCATGTGACTTTCAAATGAGGTTTCCGTTGGGACAAACACCAGAAACTTTGGGTTTAGTAGTAATATTTAGCTTTGTGTTGTGCCTACATTATGAGATGTAGTACTGCAAAGAAAAGCATAAGCTAGCTCAGTCCCGGAAGAGTGAAGCTGTGCCATTGTGGCCGCTGCTGACAGTGGTGTAATTGGTGTGACTACAGGGCATAGTGCCGCTCATTTGGGGTGAGCTGGGGTATACATCAGCTTTGTGACACAGGGGTTAACCTCAGAAGTGGCAGCTTGTTTCCCATGACAAGAGCTAGTAGTGCTAGCTACTTCCCAAGCTTAGGCTGTTGCCTAAGCATGGACCTTTAGAGCTATTTGAGATGACTTGGAGGAATACTTGAGACACATCTCATGGGGCTGGCAAATCCGTCAAAGATGTTCAAGAGCCTTGTGCTGTTCTGGAGTGGTAGCTGAACACCAGGTGGGATCCCCAAGGAATCTCAAAAGCCCCTTTGGGCATCTGATTTGAACCTACCCAGTCTCTAGCAATTGTCTTCTCGGGAACATCCTGAGTCATTCCTGGTTTTATAGATTCCTAATTTAGGCACTATTACAGGATGCTCCTGTCATACCCATTCCTTATTTCTATCGTAGAGGCTTCCTTCTACTCCTGTCTTTCTCCCACTGAAAAATCCTGGTCTGTTTGTTTTTTGATCAGAGCTGCCTTATGATTGATAAGGTTTGCTGTCCTTCAGTGTTCCCTGTCTACCTCATCCTTTTTGAGATGAGGAAAGGGGGGGCAACTGGAACATAAGCGCACCATAGCTTATAGTGTAGGATAATGGTATTTTCTATTTTATTCTTTTCCTTTCTTAAAACTGTTTAACAACTGACTTGCTTTCAGGCTGCTGCTGCATCGAACTGACATTTTCACTGATGTATTTAACTCCATCATGGTGTACGTTAACAAAAAATAAAAATATCATTCCCTTTCCTTTCCCATGTGCATCAATTCACATTTGTCTGAAATGACTACGGAAACTGATTACTTGGCGAGAAAGTGTACTGATCTTGAGATCTTCTGCAGTCCTGTATCATGACCTGTTATCTTAATTACCCTGACTGACAAATACTGTTAAAAAATGGGCTTTGCCTCACTATTTGTCTTTTTTCTACTTCATTTTTCTCCATTCATTTCTACCCTTCTTTCTTGTCCTAGCCATCTATCTATGTGTGGACCTTTCCTCTAACTCCACTTCAGCTTACTCAGTGGAATTAAGTAGAAGGGAGAAACAAAGACGCTGAATCCTATGATGCTGATTTTAATATAGTGTTTAACTTTAAAGCTGAATTTTAAGACTGTAAGGACACCAAATTTTAGGATGTGCAGTTAACATTTTTCATGCTAGCAAATTTAGACATGGGTTAAAGAAAAATTGCATTTCATCTGGTATAAAGAAGAACTTTTTCAAGTTTGGAAATTATATTGCAGAAGATGCATAAAATGTCTTTTGAAAGACTAAATGTTTAATACAGTGAGATTTACACCAATGTAGAAAAGGCACAGGCAAGAGGAAATGTCAGGGAGCTGTTCTGTTTTGGAGGAACGGGCTGTAAGAAGAGAGTCCAAAGCAGCTACATGCTTCAGAAGAATGTGGGAGGACAATTTAATTAAGCAAGTTCAGAAAATACGCCTTCAGTTGAACAAGTGAAGGGCTCAGTTAGAATTGTCTCACTTCTAATGTAGAGCATGTCTGGTAGTTGTGGTCATTGAATCACTTTGCAAAGAAACTTTATTATTATTGAAGTACAAACGTATGAAAACACTTCAGAAGAGAGGAATAAATTCCCATTTCTAATAATAGAGAGATCTTCAAATTTGGGAAGTGAAAGGAATTACAAAAGCAGTCATGAGATAAAAGAGAAGCAGAATGAGATCTGTAGGTGACTCAGTCCTTACACTGTTGGTCAATCTCTGCTTCCTCCATGGCCACGGCAGGGAGGCAGGACAGCATATTTATGGTCTTTTGTACTAATTTGCATAAACTGCAAGACTTTAACTTCTGCAGGTAGCCCAGACTTACCTTGCTTTTGGTATATTTCAGCTCAGTGCCAATGGAAGTTAGCGTCCAAGAACTCTTAAGTTTAGGACCTGATTCCTCCTCCTCAATGAGAGAAGGAGGAGAAGGTCTGTATGCTGTAAGACTTTCAACTTCTGGCTCCCACATCCCTTTGGGGAGAAGGAACAAAAGTTGTCGAGGGACAAGAATTTGATGAGGAAGTGGTTCTTGGTTAGTGCCTGCACGGGCAGAGGAGTTCAGATGCTATGATTCTGCGGTTAGATACTACTTACATCATTGGCAAGTCGATTGACTAACTGGAATGGAATGAGGTGAAGAATGTATTGGTGCGGCTCAAGGGGGCTGAAAAAAAGGAGCACTGGGGCTACACACTTGTACGTTGACTAGTATGACTAAAGACTTAGCCTCACATATTCTTATATATGTAATATATATGTACGTATACCTGTATTATGCATACTATAGATGTATCATGTTACAGATATGTAGTCTATACATGATATATATAGTAAGATAAATTAATAGAACAGAATGACAAAGTTTTTCTTTAAAATAACCAACCAAACAAAAAACCCCACAAAACCAACTCTTATTTGAATGGGGAGTGAATAAAGTTAAGCAGAAAGGGAATGACTAAGGGTAAGTGAGTGGGAAGTGTACGAGGGAAGAGTCATTTTGTCAGTTTGTCCTGGACTCTGATCTACCGTGAAGAGAACAGAGCACTGGATTAGCAGAGTTCAGTCAGTTCTGGCTGAACTTTGAGTCCAGCTCTTCTACAAACACCTGGGGATGGGCCCCAGAAGTAGATTTTCCATTTGGAAATTCCTAAACCCTTTAATTGAATGCAATTTGCAGTTGTACGCTCTCCCATGATCCATGTGGTTTAGTTCTTCACAAGGAAACTATGTCAGTAGTTCATAATTGACCACTAAGAGTTGTTACACAGAGAAATCAGGGGTTTAGTGCTTATTGCTGTTTCATTAAACGTTATCTCGAGACTGCTTTTTTCACAAGTTCAAACAACATTTTGAATTGAAAACAGTACAGTATGGCTCTACGACATATTAGAATATTATATCCTTTCAAAACAACTTTGCAGTAGCTATCAACGCCATCCCTACTTGTTTTTCCCAGCTTAGCGTGCATCCCTGCTGGAAGAACTATTTGTTTTCTCAACCAAAGTCATTGTCCTCTGAATCACCGTAATCGTGTTGAAAATTGGAGTGTCATAGTATGTTACACGGAATATAGTTTCGGATTTTGATCCCTCTTGCGCTGTTCGGGTCAATTCACATAAATTTATGAACTGCCCCTGACAAAGCTTATCCCGGGCAGTGACAGGACAGACGGGCAGTGACAGGACAGACGTGTGAAGAAGCCTTGTTTCTCTGCAGCCGTCAGCTCGGCCTGGGCGGGAAGCCATGTTACCGGTGGATCCTCACCTCCCGCGCGGGGCGTGGGCAGCCACCCGAAGCGGCACCACGCGTGGGGGACCGGCACGTACCGCCGCCCGGGACGGTGCTGCCTCCCCCCCAGGCCGCCCAGCCCCGCAACCGAGCGGAGGGGCGAGAAGAACCTGAGAAATGCAAACCGTGACCCACCTTCTCCAGGGTCCACTGCGCTCCGCTGTCCCTGCCGTGCACCAGGTGGAAGCAGGCGGCGGCGGAGAGGCACAGTGCCCCCAGCAGCAGGGAGGCCGCCGCCGCCGCCCCCTCGCCCCCTGCCATCCCTCTCCTCTGCCCGCCGGCCCCTTCCCTCCGCCTTCCCGAAGCTCGGGGGTGGGAAGGGGAGAGCCGGGGCCGGTGCCGGCGGAGGAGGAGGCGGGGGAGGGAGGGAGGCTGCTGCAGAAGCGGGCGCTGGTTCTCGCAGCCGCGGCTCCGCCAGCCTCTCCCAGCTGGTGTCCCCTCCGAAATGAGCCCGGTCCCTGGCACCACGTCAGCAGTGCCCGCAGGGCTGCCTCTGACCAGCCCGCCTCCCCTCCTCCTCCTCCTCCTCCTGCTCCGCTTCCCCCGGGAGGCTCGCAGGGGCTGCCGATTTTCACCGTGAGACAAGCTGTAGCCTGCGGTTTCCCCTGAAAACTCGTTGTGTGTTTCCAGGGACGGCTCCGGCACGTAGCGAGGCTCTCCGTGATCTCGGGGCGGGTGAACGCGGATGGGGAGCCCCGGGCGCTTGAATGAGGGCTCTGTAGAGCGGCTTCAGGCGCCGGCTGGGAATGGGCCTTGGTCATCGCTCCTTGCCGGTGACCAGTCTGAAATGAGTATTCGTGAAGGGTCTTGAAAGGCAAAGGTCTACAGAGTGGCACGGTTGTTTAATTTATTGTTTTATGAGCTCTTCTTATGATCTTTTTTAGGCCTAAAATGAGAATGCTTGCTAAAATGACAGTCCTGTCTTCAGGCATTTTAAATTCTGTAATTATACTGTTAGCTAGGAAGCTAGATTTGTGCCGAGGCGATATTTTGCAGTAGACCAGTTAAAATGATTAAAACAAGCAGATAAGCTTCTGAGCACACAAGCCCTTCTGTAGGTCATTTGACATCACCATCGTTGCTCTGCGGTGTTGTAGGAAACATCTGACTCTTCTGTATCACAGAGACTCTATTTAAAGTCTCCAATTTTCACATCATTCTTAAAGTTCAGACTTAATGCTAAAAAAAATTGAAAGAAAAAAACCACCCCACACAGAAAGAAAGAACAAAAGAAAGAACGAAAGTAAGAAAGAAAGAAAGAAAGAAGGAAAGGAAGAAAGAGAGGAAGGAAGGAAGGAGGGAGGGCACAGGAATAATCATCTTGCTGCTCTTGAGCCTCGGATGGGAAAGTTGCATCCTGGAAACTACAGCTTCGCAAGTATTCAAAGTGTCTGTGAGGGTAATATTAGAGAAAGGGAGCAATTTGTTGATTTGCAGATTCTTGACCCAGATTCCACAGATTTCCTAGAAGAGCTGATGGATCTGCTGCCCAGCATACAGATGGGATTTCTGGTGGTGATAGTTTTACTGCAGATTCAGCATCCTTCTAGCTGACAGTAAGAATGTGGCCATATCCAAATTTTTTGTATATGGGGAAATGAAGAGTTAATTTAAATCATTGCCATTTTTTGCCCCACAAAAGTCCACACATCAGCTTTGTTAGGGGATGGTTCCAAATGCAAAGCCACTGGTGAATAGGGATAAACGGGCCATCATTTGATTACCAAGAAAAATCAGCATCATTTAGATTTTCTTAGGCAACAGCCCCAGCATGTCAGCAGAGATCAAGTCATGGGAAATTAGTTTAAATCCACCTACCAAGATGACAGTGATCCCAACAGGACTACACAACAGAACAAAAATCTGTTGCCCCTCCATCAGGTTTCCTGTGGTTGACTATATAATCCAGATGCTGGACAAAATTTCTGGTTCATGTGCCAGGGTTCTTATACAATTCAGCAGATTTTTTTTTTTTTAAATACAATAGCTAGAGGAGAAATTTGCCAAGAATATAAGCTTGATTCAGGACTAGCTAACACTGTGGGATTTTGGTCCCACCGAGGGCTACAGTTTTTGATAGATACGAATTTGGTAAGTGTAAAGTCAGCTTCAAACAGTGTTGATCTCACCTACATGGGAAACGCAGATAAAAATGTAAGTACCGGACCAGATGCGTAGAGAGACTGAGCAGGATTTTTTAAAGGTGTTACTTTCAAAATTTAGAGGGGAGACCTTCCTCCCCCCCACCTCGTAACCAGCCCAGAAAGTTCATTGTCTAATGATATAACGAAGACAGAGAGAAAAAAAAGAATCTGTTGAAATGTAACAGAAATCAGAGCAGTTCACAGCTGAAAAGAGAATTACGTAACTATTTTTAAAAATAATGCACAAAGATATAAAAATAACAAAGGTGACGAATGTTTTGGTTTTTTTTTCCAGGGATTAGAAAGGAAAAACGTTTTTTAGTCCTACTCCATGCTACCAAATTGAAAAGATGTCAACAAATTGCTCAGTGCTCAGCTGTTCTGTTTTATACATTTTAAATTTTTGGTTTATTACCCTGAAAAATCAAATAGATTTAAACAGATATCATCTGGAGAAAAAAAAAAAAAAAGGTAGATTGTTTGAATAAAAGCGTACATTATCTGTGAAAATATAATCTGTACGTGGCTCTTTTCCTGTAACCCTGTTGATGTGACAGTGCCATCTACTGAAGTCCCGAAGGATAGACGTTAGAGGCAGCACCGTCAAAAGCTTTTCCTTGTGCTGGCACTGCAGCATGTAAGCGTTTCAGCCCAAACCGCTTCTCGGAAGCTGAGGCGGGTTCTCTCTCATTACCTTGGTTATTGACTCTGGAGAAATGAACTGTCAAATGCTGTGGACCGAATGCAGGACTGTTTTCTCAAAAAGGAGGACTCCTGCACCTTCCACTGTTTCAAATACAGTTTTGATGCTCAGCTCTTTCAACGGGCAGGCCCATGGTAGGGAGAGGAGAGTAAGTGTGGTTTGTTGTGTTTTGAATCCGCCTAATATAAGGCAATTTTGTGCCTGAGCTATGGCTGATTTGCTGGCAGTGACAAACCAGCAGTTAGAATATACAGTCTGAGATTTCCAGCGTTTGGCAGCCTGGGCTGCTGCATATTCAGAAATCCGTAGGCAGCTCTTCCAGCCCAGAGGGAAGGGGTGGTGGGGCTCATGTTCACAAACAAGCACCCGGGCCTGCAGGTGCCTGGTTTTCATGTGCGCCCTGTGAACTTGAGCTGCTGTTCATCCCAGTCCGCTCCTCCACCACTGATCTTGGTGGGGTTGGAACAGAGCCTTCATCAGGCTGTGGAAGTACCATGCTTGGTGATTCAGGTTTAAGAGATTCTGTTTCCATGGGCTGATGTACTCACAAAGTTTTACTAAATGAAATGCATGGGTGAACCCTAAACACTTATTTAGGGAAATAACTTTATGTTTATTTCAGAGTCTGTACAATAGGACTATATGATGTGAATAAGGCTGCCCACCCAGTAGGCACAAGGATTTGTGAGATCATTCTTCAAACTAGTGGGGGGGTTAGTGAATGCCAAAAAAGTCAATTACATGTAATTAATAATATAAATATATATTTTGTTTTCAGTGGATTTATACCAAGGTAAATTTTGATTCCGTGTTTCTTAAGCCTATCCTAAACTTTTCACTGTTTTGTTGGAGGTGGATTTTAGGACAAAGTTCAGCTAAGGGCTCAAACCGAGACGATGAGGTAATTCAGAGACACATCCACAGTTCAGGATTTCATCCAAACCAAACCTGAACTCCTAACTCTTTCTCAGTTTTCTTCCAGGGGGGGAAGAAAGGAG